>VSMD01032217.1:0-49367 GCA_008750895.1 Mirza zaza | reverse complement strand
CACCTGTCCCCAGGCCCCGCCCCAGGGACCCCATACATTCTCCAGGCTCCGCCCCCATCCCCCACCTGTCCCCAGGCCCCGCCCCAGGGACCCCATACATTCTCCAGGCTCCACCCCAGGGACCCCATACACTCTCCAAGCCCCACTCTAGGGACCTCATACACTCTGCAGGCTCCACCCCAGCCACCCCATACAGTTTCCAGGCCCCGCCCCAGGGACCCCATGCCCTCCCCAGGCCCCGCCCCCGTCCCCCCACCCTTCCTGAGGCTCCACCCCAAGGACCACATACACCACCCAGGCCCCGCCCCCGAGTTCCCCGACCCCACCCCCGGCCTCCGCCTTCCCCCCCCCAAGTTTCCGCCCCGTTCCCGGGGGCCCCATCACCACGTGCCCCGGGCTGCGTACCCAGCACCCTTTGCTCCAGGCCCGCCCACTGACCCGCAGGCCCCGCCTTCCTGGCGCCGCGCCCCCGGGGCCCGCACGCGCTGTCCGCAGGCCGGCCGCCCCCGACCTCGGACCCCTGCTGTCCCGGCTTACCTGCCGGCCCGTGAGCCAGGCCGAGCGGGCGTCCGCGGGGCGCACTGCACTAACGCCCCGGCCCCGGCGCCGCCATCTTCCCGGGACCAACAAGTAGCCTCCGCAGCGCCGCCGCTCTTCAGGGACTTCTGGGACGGCGGCGGCTCCGGGCCCGCCCCTGCATCCGGGATTATTTACATACATGGTAATGAGCCAGTAATTCCCAGCAGCCACCGCAGCGATATTTGGTAGAACAGCGGATACTATCTCAACCCCGGTTAATAAGTACATGGGGCGCGCTATATGATATGCTAATATTGCAAAATATGAGTTACTAAGTCAGGTTAAGGAAATTCACCATTAGTGTTAAGTTTTTAAAACGAGGCTCTATAACTAGGCCTTGGAGTGAGTGTTGATTTGTGCTCGCTTCGGCAGCACATATACTAAAATTGGAACGATACAGAGAAGATTAGCATGGCCCCTGCGCAAGGATGACACGCAAATTCGTGAAGCGTTCCATATTTTTGACTCGCATTTCTGGGATTAGTTACCGGGTGGGGAAACTGAGGTTCCCATAAGTGAAGTGACTCATGCAACTGAGGGATCATTGAGCGATCTTCCGGCTTTATACCCGCATCTCTACCTTCTCATCTGTAAAACTAGTGAAAATTCATTCCATATTGTGCTCTTTTTTCTCATCTTCACGATAAAGTGCCTTTTCTAATTGAGGGTCCTTCCTGCTTAAAACTGCACCCCTGGCCGGGCGCGGTGGCTCACGCCTGTAATCCTAGCTCTCTGGGAGGCCGAGGCGGGCGGATTGCTCAAGGTCAAGAGTTCAAAACCAGCCTGAACAAAAGCAAGACCCCCGTCTCTACTATAAATAGAAAGAAATTAATTGGCCAACTAAGATATATATATATAAAAAATTAGCCGGGCATGGTGGTGCATGCCTGTAGTCCCAGCTACTCGGGAGGCTGAGGCAGAAGGATTGCTTGAGCCCAGGAGTCTGAGGTTGCTGTGAGCTAGGCTGACGCCACGGCACTCACTCTAGCCTGGGCAACAGAGTGAGACTCTGTCTCAAAAAAAAACAAAAAAAACTGCACCCCTAGGAGTGGAAGGCAGGGGTTGCAAAAAATAAAAAGAGTGCACCCCTAATTTTTCTTCCAAAAACTGCTGACGGGCCCTCCCTATTTTAGGCAACCCAACATTTCCTGAGATAGCGGGCAAGGGGCACCCCGTGCCTGGAGGCCAGGCGGCTGGGAACTGGGCTAGGGGACCCTGTTCGGTGGAGACTCGAACCCGCGTGGGCGTGGACGCAACCTGGGGACTGGCCGGCTGCACGGACAGCTCCCCTGGCCCCCACTGTCCTGCCCTGAGGCCCAGCCCTGCCCTTGGGGGACAGGGGGATGTAGCCCCTTCCCAGAAGGGACTTCCTTTTGTATCCTGCTCTGGCCTTGAAAACTTTGTGAAGTGTGTTCAGGTGGCATAGAGTACCCCCAGGGCCCACAGCTTGGTTTCTAAGGGGTGGCCCAATAAACGCCCCAGGCACCACAAAACAGTAAGTGCTCAAAAAATAAAAACCGCGCAGGGATGAGGCTGCCTCCAAGAGACAGGAGCTACTGGAACAGCAGCCGTGGCCAAAGCTGGAAACATTCCAGCTAGAAAGTCACATTGGCTTATAACTCACACTAGAGAGTAAATATCCACGAGTCTTTATTAAAGAAGTGGTTGAATAAATAAATCGGTCCTCCTTAGTGTAGCAGTGAGTAAAGAAAAAAGTAAAAGAGAAATGAGGGAGAAGTGTCCCCTGCAGAAAACCTGGTTGTTGCAGATACGCTGTGCACAAGGAGCTGGACCACGGCTCCCGGCCCCTCCCTGTGGACTGCACCCTCTGGGGACAGCACAGAAGGGGGGAAGCCCGTTTGTGTCACTGTGTGACCAAGGTCAACTCAGCTGCCATGAGTCGTGTTATTCCCGTGCACCCTTGAGGCCCGATGTGGTGACAATGGCGCTTTGCCTCTGTGGTCTCCCTCCCGAAAGGCGTCACCCCAGGCTACTGATGAGACATCTGAGGGACATTCTGCCATAGATCCTGGGCAGCCCTCCTCAAACTACCCAGGTCATCAAAGGCAAACACAAAGCCCAAGAAACTGTCACAGCCCAGAGGAGCTTGCAGAGACGTGGCCACGAAATGCCACGTGGGATCCTGGGTGGGGTCTTGGGGCAGAAACAGAACATTAGGGGAAATGAAAAAATTTACAAAAACCCTGAATAAAGCGTGGACGCCAGGGTATTAACTGTGACAGATGTCAACCTATCAGTCGTGGGAGAAACCGGGTGTGGGGTACGTGGGAACGCTCTGCAACACTTTCACAGTAATTCCGTAAATATAAAACAGTTCTAAAATTAAAAGTTTATTTAAAAACAAGGGCCCCAGGGTTGGCTGCAGTGGCGCATGCCTGTGATCCCAGCACTTTGGGAGGCTGAGGTGGGAGGATCTCTTGAGCCCAGAAGTTTGAGACCAGCCTGGCCAACACAGCTAGACCCCATCTCTACAAAAAATTTAAAAATTAGCTGGATGTGGTGGTGCACGCCTAGAGTCCCAGCTACTAGGGAGGAGGCTGAGGTGGGAGGATCCCTTGAGGCCAGGAGTTCGAGACCAGCCTGAGCAAGAGTGAGACCCCCCCATCTCTACTAAAAATAAAAAATTAGCGGGGCATGGTGGTGCTCGCCTGTAGTCCCAGCTACTCAGGAGACAGAGCCCAGGAGCTGGAGTTTGCGGTGGGCTGTGATCACACCATTACACTCTACTCCGGCTCTGTCTCAAAAAAAAAAAAAAAAAGTAAACAATTAAGAAAGGTGGCTCCTGCCCCTCCCCTGGAGGTCTGAGTTTTCGAAACAACATTGGGGGGGGGGGTTTAATTATTGTAAATGGAAAAATGTCAGATACAGTACAATTAGCCACACAGGCTAAGTGTATTTCCATAAACAATGATATGCAACGAGAGCCATCGCTGTCTCATTCACCCCTCCTGTGCACCCATCTTTCACACGGGGAAACTGAGGCACAGACAGGTTAAGTGAGGCTATGGGCTGCATCGGGTTTTCCAAAAGAGACTCATTGAATTCCTAACACCCTCACCACCTCAGACTGTGCCACTATTTGGAAATAGCATTTTTTTGTTTGTTTTCTGAGACAGTCTTGCTCTGTTGCCCAGGCTAGAGTGCCATGGTGTCCGCCTAGCTCACAGCAGCCTCCAACTCCTGGGCTCAAGCGATCCTCCTGCCTCAGCCTCCCGAGTAGCTGGGACTACAGGTGCAGGACTACAGGTGCGCACCACCAGGCCTGGCTAATTTTTCTATTTTTAGTAGAGACAGGGTCTTGCTCTTGTTCGGGCTGGTCTCAAACTGAACTCCTGACCTCAAGGGATCCTCCCGCCTCAGCCTCCCAGAGTGCTGGGATCACAGGCAACCGTAAAGAAATACGGTCTCTATGCAGGTCATCAAGTTAAAATGAGGTGGTCAGGGTGGGCCCTCATCCAACACATGACTGGTGTCCTTACAGAAAGGGGTTTGGACACACACAGACTCACACACAGAGACACAGGGAGGAAGGCGACATCAAGGCAGACAGAAGCAGAGGCCGCAGCCATGCAGCCACAAGCCAAGGGATGCTGGGACCCCAGAGCAGCTGGAGGGAGCGTGGCCGTGCCAGCACTTGCATTTCAGATTTCTGGCCTCCAGGACTGTGACATTGTCCTTTTAAGCCACCAGGTTGCAGTGCTTTGTGAAGGCGGCCGCAGCAGGCAAGCAGCAGAGCCAGGGTTGGGCCCCAGGTGCTGAAGAGTGGGCAGGGGCAGGGGCAGGGAGTGCCCCTGCAGCCCGCAGTGGCCAGGCCCTACTGTGTCCCCAGCCCCGCCCCCAAGAAAACCCACACGGGCCCAGGCCAGAGCACCAGAAATTTATTGAACCCTCCACGGTCTCCCACACACAGCAAGGGGGCGGGGGGCCCCCCAGGCCGGCTGAGGTGGCCCAGGCCAGGGAACCAGCATGGGGGCAACCTGAGCTGTCAGGCCAGAGCCAGGCTGGGGGGACGGAGGGGACATGGGGAGGGGACAGGGCAGTCTGAGGGCAGAGGCTTCTGGCTGGAAGTCCTGCACCCCAGAATGCGTGGGGGGGGGAGGGAGGGATGAGGAGAGGACGTGGAGAGCAGGCGGGATCCCGAGAGCTGCCAAACAGGGGCCGAGGGAGGACACGCAGAACAAAAAGAGGATAAAACCAGCCCTTAAGACGCAGCTTCCGCCCTTGGTGGCGGGGTGCACGCGTGCACACACAAACAAGACAAGATGCTCCTGGGGTGATGGCCAGGGTGCTAGGGACCCCCACCGCCACTATTCAAGCTAAAAACTGGGAGGGGTCAAACAAGGGCTGGGACCAAGTCCCACGATTTACCAGATGGGGTGATTTTTTGGTTTTTCTCTCCCAAAGGGGAATTTAAAAATCTACAACAAATCACACCAAATTCATTAAAAGCGATAAAAACCCAGCCTCTCCCTCCTCACTCGAGCTTCACACTGGGCCAAAAAGCTACACAAAGAAGAAACATGGAAACGCCCAGTCAGGTCTCCCCACCCAAATAGAAGTCCCAGAGCAGGGTGGCGCTATGTGGCTGGGATGGTCTGGGCAGTCCCAGCCACCGCCAGCACTGCTGGCCGAGAGCTGGGCGAGGAGGGGGCAAAGGGGAGAGAGACCACCCCAGGGGAAAGAGGTTTCCAAGGACGAATTCTAAAAATACTAAAGATGTTTTAGCAGAACGTGTCAGAGGTCTTGGCGCCGGGTGTGGGGACAGGCAGGGACACTGAGGCCACCATCAGCTGTGCTGCTCCAGGTAGGCAGACAGGAGCAGCTCTGGCGGCCAAAAGTCCAGGTGGCGATTGCTGACTTTCATCTGCCGCCTGCCCTCCAGGTCTGCACCTGCGGGCGGGACAAGAATAAACCGAGTGTGAGTCACGGTGCACAGAGCGGCGCAGCCCGAGGGCAGCGCCCCCGCCCCTCCCCTTCCCTGCTAGAGGGCGCCGAGCTGGTAATCTGGTCATCGTGGGCTGGCTGACAGCACCCGTGGCTCACAGGAACCAATGCGCCCCGAGGGCTTCGGTCCTTGGGCACTGCTCTCTTTACCACCCTCATCCTATTGTCCAGATGGGGACCTCAGGATGCCCAGACCCAAGGCCGCGTGGACACTCGTACACGTGCCTGACCAAGAGTCCAGCTCCATCCCTGCCCTGCAGAGGTGACCACCTTGAAGCCTCCAGGTCCTGGGTGGCCCAGACCCACCCCCCCGCAGCCCCTCTCCCTCCCAACCCAGACTCAGTCCCACCTCCAGGCTTGCCGCCGCCTGGAACCCCCTTCCCTGCTCCCCAATCTTGCTAAGACCCCCCTCCTCTTCCATGTCTAGACCGCAGCCCTACCCCCACAGAGAGGCTTCCCACCCCAGCCACGGCCCTCCACTCCGACTCTGCAGGAACAAAGGCGGGCGTGGGGGCTGTGGCTCCCACAGGAGACAGAGGAGGAACCATTGGGGTTACCATGGAAACTGTCTCCTTGGCAACTCCAGGCAGGAGGCGGAGAGACAGGTGCAGAAGCCAGGACCAGATGGGGTGCCTGGGGCCAGCAAGGGCCTACGGGGACCCTTCCTAAGGGACTGTGTCCTGAGGCCAGCCCCCATCATAAAAGCAGGGACACGGGCCTCAGGAGGGAACACTGGCCTGAAGTCCCATGTATGGTATGGGGGTGCCCTATGGCTAAATGTGAACCCTCTGGCCACTGGGTGTCCACATCTCATCTCCAAGTCTGTGAGGTTCCCCCAAAGCCCAGCTTCACCACCCCTACCTTGGTCCCCACCCTCCCCCCAGCCCTGAAGATGTAGATCGAGGGGCGTCTGCATCCAGTTGTCCAACTGTGCCACCAACGTCCCAGTGTGGGGCCAGACACGCGGCGGGTTTCTGTCCACACTTCCGTACTCCCGGAACCCGGCCCACCTCCCCCAGACGTCTCCCACTGGGGAACCAGACCAGGGAGGCCCTGGCCTTGTGCCCCAGGTTGAATGGCCCAACTGGGGTTCTGGGGCCACCAGGCACTTACTGGCCGAGATGAGGTCCATGTACTGGCAGACGGCATGAAGCAGGAGCCTCTCGAAGCTGTGGAGGGACGGGGTGAGTGGCCAGGCTCTGCCAGCCTGGCGTGGGGGCGGGGCTCGCTGCACCTGCCCCACCCGCTCACCTGTTGTCCAGCATGGCCGTGTACACGGCCTGGGGGGACATGGAGAAGAACCTGAGCAGCCGCTCCTCCCAGGTCTCCAGTGTCTCCTGTGGGAGAGCCGGGCCCAGCGGTCAGGCACCCACAGGACCCCGACCAGGCTGTCCAGGGCCCTGTAAACCCAAGGCCCTGGGTTCAGTTGTCACCTCTGACCTACCACCTGAGGCTACCCCAAGGATACCAGGTGCTTAGACATTGCCATGCATCTTTTGCTTGGGGAACTCCTACACACCCTGCAGTGCCCACCTTCACTGGCCCCGTCCATCCTACTCAAAGGAGAGCCCTTTGAGAGCTGCTCCAGCTGACGTGACGTGGAAAAGGGCCAGGCAGGTAGGGAGACAGGCCCAGTGCTCACCATGGGGATGCGGCTCCGCTTGAGCACAGCTCTCAGACGCCGACTGATGCGCTGGAAGCACTCTCGGGGCGAGTAGGCTGGGTCCTCTGCAAGAGCCCAACGGGCAGCTGCGGGGCAGGCCCCAGGCCCCGCCCAGCCAAGCACACTCATCCACACCCTGACCCCACCCACACTAGGCCCCGCCCAGCCAAGCACACCACAACCATGCACTGGCCCCGCCCACACCAGGCCCCACCTACTCCAGCCCGTTGACCACGCCCGCCAACCACAAGGCCCCGCCCCACCATGCCGTGGCCCCGCCCCCCGGCCCGCCAGGCCGCACCTCTCCGCTGGTCCTCCCCGCGGCCAGGACCGCGCCTCCGGGCCTTGCTCCTGCCCTCATCCTCCAGGTAGCGGAGGACGCGCTCCTGCTCCTCGCCGGAGCGGTTCATGAAGTCATTCCAGACCTGGAAGAGGTGGGCAGGCTGTGAGACCCCGGGCTGATGTCTGCGCCTCTGGGCCTCAGTTTCCCCGCTCAGCAGATGGACGTAGAAGGCCTCCAAGTACGCAGAGGCACTTCCTGTGAACACCTCTGCCCACTGACGGGGCACCCACTGCGGCCGGGCCCCCAGCCGGGTGTGGGGAAAGCCAGGGACCAGGAGGGGGTGGGTCCCGGCCACAGACACCCCCGCCCCCGCCACGCACGTCACTGACTCCCGAGTGTGATAAGCAGATGGATCCTGGGCGCTGGGAAGTCCCGGGGTGGGGCGGGGGTTCTGGCCTGGTCTGGGGACCCCACGGGGGCCTTCACCAAGAGGTCGTATGCCGGGGTGCTCCTGGCGGAGAAGCCAGCTCGGCCCCAGAACCGGCAGGAGGCAGGTGCCCCGGGGAGGGCGAGGGGTCTGGGGCCTCACCTCCACGTAGGTGGCGTTGTTGCAGGCCTCCGCGAAGATGCCTGGTGCCGCGGGGTGTGCCAGGTCCCCGTCCTCCAGGCCAGGTGGGCCTCCATCTGTCTCCAACAGGGTCAGGAGGTACTGGGCTAGAGGGAAACAGATGGCCTCTGGGCTGCAGCGATGCTAGGAGCCCCCTAAACTCCATGGGGACCCAAGGACCAACCTTCCTCCCTTTCTACCCTCTCAACCTCTGCACCTCCTGCTCCAACTGTCTTTCCCCAAAAGTGCAGAAACCAGGCAGCCTCCAGAGCTTTACCTACCTCTCCCTGACTTGTCAAACTCCTATATATCCTTTAAAGCCCCAGCTCCAATGCCCAGAGGTCCCCTTGGCCCAGCCCTGATCTAAGAGTCTGGGGAGTGTCTGTCTCTGGCTCTGTTACCTGGTCCCCTGGCCCAGACCTGACACCTCTCTGGTCCCCAGCACCGCCTGGCTCAGCGCCTGGCTCATGGAATGGGCAACAGATATGACCAACATGCACGCCTTGTCTTAGGCCCAGGAGCCCAAGAGATGCCTCCCCACCCCTGCTCACTGTTCTCCAGGCGCTGGAGGCTCTTCCGCCCCTTGGCCTTGGGCACGAGGTCTGAGTTCCTCACCGCCTGGTTGATGAAGTGTTGCTTCCGCTTAGAAGCTGAAAGTCTCTTCACCTGGGAGCCGGCCAGAGTGGGCAGACAGCCTGGAAGAGGCCTGTGGGCCGGGGTGGGGGGCAGTCCTTAGGGCCAAGACAGGCCAGGATCTCCAGGCAGAACCCTACTATAGCCACTGCCTGCTTGGTTTCCCCCAGCAATGGGGAGCTCACCCTCCTCTTTGGCAGTGGAATCCTACCTAGATCCTTAAAGTATTATTGTGAAGACAGATTAGTAAACTTGAGGCTCAGAGAAGGGAAGACACTTGCCCAAAGTCACACAGCAGGTGGATGGCCAAGGAAAGCTGCTGCCCCCCACCCCACCCTTCAAGATTTTAGCTGCCAGCCAAAGAGGCCCACAGCCTCCAAGACTTGAACACCAGCCTCTTCTGGCAGTGGAGATCCAAGAAACTTGGTTTTAGCTAGCACTCCCCACCCCCAGCAGCAGATAAGGCAGGAAACAGCCCCCAGAAACGCAAGACTACGCCCAGGCCCACCTGCCTCCTCCCCCAGTACTCCCCCTCAACACCCCCAGGAGCCCGAGCAGAGAGGCCTGCAGCGGCCCCCCAGGGCTAAGCTGCCTTGCTCGAGCAAATTGCATTAATTGCGGAGCTGGATTAGCAGGCAGGGCCAGGCCCCCCACGGGGTCCCAAGGGCCAAGCCTCTTGGAGAAGAGGACAGATAGTTACCGGGCGCTGCAGCCCGCCAGGAAGCGGGGTGGGGGGGCCTCTTAGATGGAAACTTTCCAGAAAGCAGAAACAACCCGGCTCAGAAGCCCCCACGCCGCGGGGCTCAGGGTGGCGGTGGATTCCGGAGTCTGGGGTACCAGATCCTCCCACCCCCGCCCCGCCACCCAACCACCCAGCACACACCCTGCCTCAGCCACGCAGACGGGCACGACGCACGCTCCCACCTCCGGGCCTCTGCCCAGTGGTGCCGCTGCCTGGCGCAGCCCCCCAGGCCCTGCGCGCCCCATCTCCCTTTGGCTTTTGTCCAAACCTCCTCCATGAGGCACCTGACCCCCTACTCAACACCCACTCTCCCCATCCTCACTCCCTGCACCCCCACCCCCGCACGCACAGCCCCGCCTGGCACACAGTAGGTGCTCAAGAAATAACTGCTGACCGGGCGCTCATGCCTACCACTTTGGGAGGCTGAGGCTGGAGGACCACTTGAGGCCAGGAGTTCAAGGACAGCCTGAGCAACATAGCAAGCCCTTGTCTCTATAAAAAATTTTAAAAGTAGCCAGGCATGGTGGTGGCATTTGTTGTCCCAGCTACTCGGGAGGCTGAGGCAGGAGGATCGCTTGAGCCCAGGAGTTAGAGGTTGCACTGAGCTATGATGATGCTACTGCACTGACAGAGTGAGACTCTGTCTCAAAAAAAAAATAAAACCAAACAAACAAAAATGTCAAATCGATTTTCAACAAAATCCCATGATTCTAAGACTAAGCCCAGCGTCCAAATCCCCACCCAAACTCTCCTAGTGTCCAGAGTTCCCGAGACACAAATTAAGAACAGAGGCACCCCCAAGCCCCTCCCCCATAAGACTAGAAGACGCCTTGAAACCCTAGGACAGTTGAGACAAAATGCCGTCGAGGGGATTAGGAGTGAGGTCCGTGCTTGCCAGGGTCTACACATATGTAGAGTCAAGCCTTAAGTCTGTGCACTTGATAGAACAGCTGTTACCTCTGGATCAAAAAGTAAACAGGGCCGGGCACAGTGGCTCACACTTACAATCCTAACACTTTGGGAGGCTAAGGCGGAAAGATCAGTTGAGGCCAGGAGTTCAAGACCAGCCTGAACAAGAAAGAGACTCTGTCTGTATAAAAAAAATAGAAAAATTAGCCAGGTGTAGTGGTGGCACCTGTAGTCCCAGCTGCCTGGGAGGCTGAGGCAGGAGGATCGCTTGAGCCCAGGAGTTGGAGGCTGCAGGGAGCTGTGATGACACCACTGCACTCCAGCCTGGGTGACAGAACAAGACTGTCTCAAAAAAAAAAAAAAAAGTAAACAGGCTAAGGACATCCAGGGCTGTCTGGCATGGGACAGGCATGACAGGCTTTTAGGCAAAAGTCTATGAAAAGTTATCTGACCCCTGAACTCACAAGGGCTCGAGTTCTCACCGCCGGACACACGGGCAGAGGAACAGCCAGGCTTCCACCCAGGACAAGGGACTCGGAACTCTCTGGCCTATCCACGCCAGAAACTCAGAGGCGGACTCCTCACTGGGCTGCGGTGAAGAGGGCAGGCCCCAAATCTCAGCCCCAACTTTGAACTCCACCTATGGCCCTTTGCTCAGCGACCTGCAGCCCACTCTCTGCAAAGAGGGGATAGGAACGGCCCCCGAAGGTGCGTGTGGGTCTGGGAGGGGCAGTCAGAGTCAAGAGGGCCCAGGACAGATATTCCCCTCTATCTCAGCTGCCACCTACTTGGTTTCCTCCTGTGACGGGGAGCTCACCTCCTCAACCATGCCACACCCTTCTTGGTCACAGCAGCATCCCTGGGTGGAGTGTTTTCTCCAGGCTGGGCTCATTTGGTGTCCCTAGTATTTTGACATCCATTATACAGATTGGTAAAGGTGCAAAGTCACCCTACAAGTTCCCACAGCTGCGAAGACGGAAGTTGGAAGAGCGCGTAGCGAGTCAGGTCCTCAGCACACAGTGTGGCAACTGATGACCACTCAAGGGACACGCACGGTTACATTGAGCCAACGTCTCTGAGGCCAGACCTGAGATGAGGCTGCCCCCCGAGGCCTGAGCACCCCAGCCCACACCCCAGGTTCACCCACGGCCTCCCCAGGGCCCAGCGCCTGTGTCTCCACCCCGGCAGCTGGACGGGGCAGATAACGGGGCGATCTCCCAGGGGAGACGGCAGAGTGGGGCGGGACTTGGGGCCCAACTCGAGCCCTCGCAACAGGGGCCTGGTGCCGTCCCAGCCACCACGCAGGCAAGGGGTGCACCTGGGTCTGACCCGGACCGCCTGAGCCACGTGCTTCCTTCAGGCTCCCAAACACCTGCCTGGTCCCTTCCTGGCTCCAGCACCAGCCACGGCTCCCTAGTGCCCTCAGAGCGAGGCCCGGCTCCTTCTTGGCCCAGCATCGGCCCACACTGGCGGGCCCACACCTGCTTCCACGGGCGCTCAGGGGGGCTCAGCACCCTCCCGTGTTCCCCAAGTGCTGAGCTGAGCACTGGAAAGTGAGCACCACCACCACGTCAAGCTCGCTGACTTCAACTAGATTCCAGCAGGAAACAGGACATGTTTGGCCTCTGTGGGGGACTGTGCGGCCTGGAGTCCCTGACACCCCACCCAGAAATGGGAGGGGGAGGCAGAGCACAGCAAAGTACCTACGCCCACCCACAGGGACCTCCTCCGGGGAGGGCCTCAGCCTCACCAGGAACTGCCCACCCCAGGGCCTTTGCATGCACTGGCTCCGCTATCACCGCCCGACCCCCACCAGCCCAATCCCGCAGCTCCCGCAGGCCCCTTTACTAGGTTGGCCCTTGATCACTGCCTCACCAGAGCCCGAAGCAGCGGTCGCTCAGCACCCAGCCCATGTGTGTGTGTTGAATGAATAACTAAACTGTTTACACCCTCCCCCAAGGGCTAGTTCATCTGTTTCTCCTGCCACCCAACAAGATCACTTTACCAACGGGGAAACTGAGGATCCAGAGAAGGGGGCTGAGGCTTCTTGGACCGGGCAGGACCCCAGAGATGTTTACACGGTGGAAGTTACCGGTGCCCACTGGGAGTGGCCCGTCCACACTGTGGAAGCTGCTAAGCCAGTTTGGGTAGAACAGTTTGGCCTCTTGGTTGCCCCCAAATCTACTCCCCGAAGACCCTAAGAAGGGGCATTCTGAGCCCACTCCATGGGCCGCACCCCTCCCCTCCCGCAGGAACCTGCCCCAGAGGAGGCCACTTCCCCAGCAGGAAACCGGGGCTCAGGGCGGAGGTGACTCAGCTTGGGGTGGGGCAGGCTGGGGGCACCCCCAGCAGTCCCCAGCCCCCCACCAGGATGGGGAGGGGAAGGGGTGGCCAGCAGGTAAATAAATACCCAAGAAGTGAGGGAGGGGGAAGGTCTGGGGGGAGGTGAGGAATAAATTTGGGGTGAGGCCAGAGGCAGTGGCTCACACCTGTAATCCCAACGCTTTAGGAGGCTGAGGTGGGAGGATCACTTGAGCCCAGGAGCTCGAGACCAGCTTGGGCAACACAGCGAGACCCCATCTCTACAAAAATTAGAAAAATTAGCCAGGTGTGGTGGTGGCACCTGTAGTCCCCGTGACTCGGGAGGCTGAGACAGGAGGATGATGGCTCGAGGCCAGGAGTTGGAGGCTGCAGTGAGCTGTGATTGCACCACTGCACTCCAGCCTGGGCGACAGAGCGGGACCCTGTCTCAAAAAAAAGAAAAACAATTCGGGTGAGAAGGGCTCTCGGAGGGGAAAGGAAGTGCGAGTGTATTTACATCCTCATGCACCAAGTGTCTACACCTGGTCTAAGAAGCTGGGGGAGGAGCCCACTCAGGCCGGAAGTGCCACCATAAACAGCCCTGTGTGGTCTCTGGGCAAGCCCCCAGGTGCGATGGTCCCGACAAGACTGACGGTAATAACAGCACACGGCAAACGCAGTGAAAAACTCACTTTAACATAATGCTAACACAGCTACGACAATAACTTAAAACGGTAGTCGAAGGATGGTCGCTCCCGTCTGCTGGGCACCTGTGAGTGCCAGGTGACACTCGCTCAATCGCTCTGAAAAGAGACCCGTGTGACTGTCGCATCTGACAGACGGGGAAACCGAGGCACGGAAGGGCGGGACAACCCTGCCCGGGAGGCGCCGCCGGCACGCGAAGGGGGCAGAGACGGAACGCGAGCCGCCCCTCAGCCCCGCGGACGGTGCGGGCGAGCGCAGGGGCGTCGCGAAAACGCCGGCCGCGCACGGCGCTTCCGGTCCGCTGGAGCACCGACCCGAGGTGGGGTTCGAGCCCCGCCGCGCCCTGCCGGGATCCACCCAGAGGGAGACCGAGCGCCGGGGGCACCGGCAAGGGGCGCTGGCGTGGGGGAACGCGGCCGGCGCGCGGGGGACGCCGCGCGGGACCCAGGCGGGCCGAGAGGGACGCGGGGCCCGGCGGGGCCCGGCCGGGCAGGTGGGCGCACGCCCGTAGCCCCGCGCAGCCCGGGCGCGAGCGAGCGACGGGGCGGGAGGGGAGGCAGGGGAGCCCGGGGCCCGCCCGCCCGCCCGCGCTCACAGCAGCCGCCGCCCGCCCGGGGCGCCCTCCGCCGTCGCCACCTCCGGGCCGCCCTCCGGGTCCTCCAGAGCGACCATGGCTCGGACGCAGCCGCCGCCGCCGCCGCCCGGCCGGGCCTTCACCGGGCCGGGCAGGAAGTGACGGGCGCCCGGGGGCGGGCCGGGGCGGGGCCTGCAGGCCGGCCGCGCGGGGCGGGGGAGCCACGATCCGGCGCCCGGGCCGCGGCGGGCTGGGGCGGGGCCGGCCCGGTTGGACGGAAGGGGAAACTGAGGCGAGGGCGGGGGCGGGGGACAGGGAATCCGGCCGCGGAGGCGCAGACGGGGAAACCGAGACAGGGTTGGGACGGGGATCCGGCCATGATCTCTACACCCGGAAATGCAGCCCAGGGGAAAGGAGAACAGACGGGGAAACTGAGGCTAGGAGGCGGGGACTGGGCCAGGATTCCCGCGCCTGGACCCAACCGGGAACCGAGGGGTGGGCGGACAGACGGAGAAACTGAGGCCTTGGTAGTGGGGAGAGAGGGAGGGAGGCCTTTTTGGAGGCCCATCACCACCCCGGGGCTTTCCTTCCACCAGTCCCTGCAGTCCTCACGGGGCGGCCCTGGAGCGCTGGCTGGGCGGCCCCAGTTTACTCGTCTCTAAAAATAGGACAATGTCAGCCCCCACCCCCTCCGCGCTTTAGGGTTTATTCATCGACAAATGCCCACTGTGGACTGGGCGGGCACCGGGGACCCAGCAGTGACCAAGAAAGAGCCCTGCCCCGCCGGACCGGGTGGGGAAGAGGCTGCAGCGGGCAGGGAAGGCCTCTGAGGGGGGGACTGGCCAGCTGCAGCAGCTTCCCCGGGAAACGGGAAGCGTGTAGGAAGCAGAGGAAACAGCCGCTGCAAGGCGGGGGTAGGGGACACACCCAGAGTGACCAGAGTAAGGTGGGTAACCTGGTACCTATGATGATAGGTCTGGGTTTTCTTGTCCTGAGGGTACTGGGGAGCCATGGGAGGGTTTAGAGCAGAAAATTAAACACATTCTAGAACCTGGAATCCCCCCTTCTGTCCGCAAGAAGTGCAAGGCATCGAGGACCCTATTAACACACAGGGATGCAACCTGCTGACTCCAGCCTGGTGGGAACTGTACAGAAGACCTGGTTACCTTAACAAATAAAGAGCAAGCAGGAAAAAGAAAAAAAGGAGGAGAAACTGTTAAAAGACTCAAAAGTGCACATACCGTGAGACTTTGTGTAGAAATAAGTATGAAAAGAACCAAAAGAAATCAATGTGATACTAATTGGGTGCAGAAGGTGCTTCCCGGAGGAGTGCCTGGGAGGGGGCTTTTGGCTTTGGGGGTTGGGGGATGTTCGGTTTCCTGATCTTGGGCATGGTAGCAGCTCCATAAACGGACAGGAGCCCAGAAAGCAGGAGTCACTTCCAGAGGCCCTAGTGGGCCCTGCTCCCATTCTCGGACTTCAGTCCCAGGGGACCCGTCCTGAACCTTCTTAACACCCTCCCAGGCCCCCAAACTCCTAGTCCCCTCGCCTTGGCCTGCGCACAGCTGCTGCTCCACAGACACGCCCCAGCCGAAAGGCCCGGCCACCTGCAGGTCCACTCCCAAGCCAGTGGGACTCAGCAGTTCCCTCAGAACAGTTCTCTACCCCCACCTGGTACCCATCTGGTCTCCTCATCCTAACCCAACCTTCATCGTTGCCCAAAAGGGATTTTTCCTCCCTTTTGTGATTTTGTAGACCATGGTCAAGAATAACTTTTAGGGTGGACACGGTGGCTCACACCTGCAGTCCCAGCACTTTGGGAGGCTGAGGCGGGAGGATGGGTTGAGCCCGGGAGTTCGAGATTCAAGGCTAGACTGGGCAACACAGTGAGACCCCATCTCTACAAAAAACTAGAAAAGTTAGTTAGGTGTAGTGGTGCAAGCCTGTAATCCCAGCTACTCGGGAGGCTGGGGCAGGAGGATGGGTTGAGCCCTGGAATTCAAGGCTGTGGTGAGCTGTGATCGCATCGCTGCACTCCAGCCTGGGTGATGGAGTGAGACGCTGTTTCAGGAAAAAAGAAAGAGAGAGAGTGAGACAACAACACAAGTGGCAGCACCCTTTTCTCTGTTGCGTTGTACTCCGCGACGCTGGGACACCCGGGACCCTGTAGCGGGATGGATTGCACCTGGCCTCCTAGGAGAGTTTCTGAGGTACCTTTCCAGGCAAGGGATTGTGGGGTCAAGGTTGTGGCCTTTGTAAATTGCATTCCACCTGGTTCCTTCCACCAGTGGCACCTGAGTTCAGGGCTCCACAGGTGTCAGCCACTCCCTGCCAGTCAGGTGGGACACAGACATGCCCTAGGGCTGTGGTCCCCAACCCTTTTGGCACCAGGGACTGGTTTCATCTCACTCATCTCCTGCCGTGGGCACCCCCTTCCTAAGTTTCATGGATGACGGTTTTTCCACCAACAAGGGTAGAGCTCTGCAGCGGGTCCCTAACAGGCCACGGCCAGTCTGTGGCCCAGGGGTTGGGGACCACAGCCCTAGGGGTCTGGTTTGCAACATTCAGCCCCAAACCACCCCCCATAACCTTCCGTGGCTCCTGAGTGTCTTGGGGACAAACCCAAGGTACCCCTCACTCGGGTCCGCGGAGGACTGGCCTCCCCTGCAGCCTGGGCCCACCCACCCGGAGACCCGTTACCTTGGAAGGTCAAAGTCCGTGCCACCAACAAGCCTTGGGTTTTGCGCCCTTGCCCTGACAGCTTGTGGTGCCTGGCGGTCTCTCCCCGCGGGTTGGGATCGGCCCTTGCAGGGTCCACAGCAGCCTCCGCGCAGCCCACCCGCTTCGGCCCGCCCCTCCCGCACTGTCACCCCGGCCGCCCGCGCACCGGCGGGAGGGCAGGGGGAGGGGCCGCCGCGCGCGAGAATGGAGGCGCAGGCGGGGCGGGAGCGGCGGCGGCGGGAGAGCGGGAAGGCGGGGACGAGGGGGGCGCGGGGTATAAACGCGCGGCTGCCGCGGCGCGAGCAGAGCAGCCTCGGAGCCCAGCCAGGCCGCCCTCCGGCCTCCAGCCAGTCCCTTCCTGAGCTCCGCCAGCGCATCTCCCGCAGGTGGCCGGGAGGAAGGTCCCGGCGTCCGTCCCAAAGCGCAATCCTGGAGGGCGGCGGGGAGGAGGAGGGCGGCGAAGCCCTGCACGCCGTGGCGACGTCGGCGCCCAATGAGTCCTGGTGGGCTCCCGGCAACGCGTCGGGCTGCCCCGGCTGCGGCGCCAACGCCTCGGACGGCCTGGGCCCCGCGCCGCGGCCCGTGGACGCCTGGCTCGTGCCTCTCTTCTTCGCCGCCCTGATGTTGCTCGGCCTGGCAGGGAACTCGCTGGTCATCTACGTCATCTGCCGCCACAAGCAGATGCGGACGGTGACCAACTTCTACATTGGTGAGTGCCGGGGGCGGGCGCGGTCCGCACCTGCCTGCCACTCCGGGGGTGGCGCGTCCTTTCCCTAACCTCTGGTCCCCGCGGGTAGGACTCGAAAACTCTAGCGTGGGAAGTCCCACGCTGGCCGGAGGTTGGAGACAGTGGCACATGGAGACCTTGGCCTGCCACTCAAAGAAGATGTCCTGGTGCCACGCGTCCTGTGACACGGTGTCCGCTGAACAAAAGGGGTGGGGGGAGGGGCTGCCTTGTCTGTGGGTCTCAGTTTGTGACCTCTGCCCTGTGGCTGCTCTGTAGTGACCTCGGGCCGGGCACCACCGTCTCCAGTTTGCAGGGGAGGAAGCTGAGGCCGAGAGGGGCAGGGCCTGCTCAGGCTCACGCAGCTGGGACGGGGAGAGAAGGACGCATTGCGGCCAGGAGGGCCAAGCAGCCGTGCTGCGGGGTGTTTGGGATGTAAGGGGGGATGCTAGGGGGTCCCCAACTTCCCCGCCTGAGGTGCCGGTGCGCTCTGGGGGCCCTCCGGGAGCGCATCTTCTGGTCGCTGGGACCAGGGAGGGGCCCAGGGCTGGGGCAAGAGCGCTGCGCGGTTCTGCATCCCGCGGCGCCCCTCGTCCAGCCCCGCGCAACCCCCTCCCCCCCAGCCAACCTGGCGGTCACGGACGTAACCTTCCTGCTGTGCTGCGTGCCCTTCACGGCGCTGCTGTACCCGCTGCCTGCCTGGGTGCTGGGCGACTTCATGTGCAAGTTTGTCAACTACATTCAACAGGTGCTCGGGCTGGGGGAGGGGCGGGGGCGAAGGTGGGGACTTTGTGCGGGGCGCAGGCGGAGTCTGGGAGTGGCCGTGGCTGGACCTGGCTTGGGGGCGACGGAGGAGAGCCTGGGGCTGGGGGGGCACAGCAGCGGGGCGCCCAGACAGTCTGGGTGGGCGCTGCTGGAGCCTGGACCAGAGTGGGGAGCGCCAAGTGGGGGGCAATGAGGATACAGACAGAAGCCCCCGTCACAGGGGTGGGGGCGGGTGGCAGGTGGACCCAGGGAAGGCGGCCGGCCCCCAGCTTCCTGCTCCGTCTGTTCCTTCATCCCAGGACGGTTCTGCCTCTCTCTGTCTCAGACTTCGGGGTATCAGCACACCCAAGTGGCTCCTCCCACCTCCTGGGCTCCTCTCCCCAGTCCCCCTCCTTCCCCCTCAACCGGTGGCCACCGGGCGCCCCTCCGGGGACACATTCCGTGTGTGCCTGAGTGGTCGGACACGTGGGGGAACCGGCAAGATGGCTGGAAAGGCAGGCTGCAAACCGAGCAGGCGGTCCCACAGGCTCCGCTTTTCCAGGTCTCGGTGCAGGCCACGTGCGCCACTCTGACGGTCATGAGCGTGGACCGCTGGTACGTGACAGTGTTCCCGCTGCGCGCCCTGCACCGCCGCACGCCGCGCCTGGCGCTGGCCGTGAGCCTCAGCATCTGGGCTGGTGAGTAGAGCGCAAGGGCCGTGCGGGGGTGAGGGGACAAGTCCTCGCGGCCTGGGGTCCCGGGGCCACCAATGCCCCTCCCCACGCTTTGGTCGGGCATCTGAAAAATGGGCGGGTAGCTTTCCCTGGGAAGGGCCACCGAGGGTGCAGACGGAGACGCCTGGTACGTGGCAGGTTGGCTCAGTGTCAGTGAGCACTGCCGGGGAGGCACCTGGGGAGCACTGCCGGGGAGGCACTGGGGAGCACTGCCGGGGAGGCACTGGGGAGCACTGCCGGGGAGGCACTGGGGAGCACTGCCGGGGAGGCACTGGGGAGCCTGGCCCGCCGCGCGCCTCGACCCCGGGTTTAGGATCTTCATGGGCCGTGGCGCAGGCTCTGTGGCCGTGTCTGCTCCGGTGCTGGCCCTGCACCGCCTGTCGCCCGGGCCGCGCACCTACTGCAGCGAGGCCTTCCCCAGCCGCGCCCTCGAGCGCGCCTTCGCGCTCTACAACCTGCTGGCGCTCTACCTGCTCCCGCTGCTCGCCACCTGCGCCTGCTACGGGGCCATGCTGCGCCACCTGGGCCGGGCCGCCGTGCGCCCTGCGCCCGCCGACAGTACCCTCCAGGTGCGCGGCTGGGGGGACCGCGCGGCGAGCCGGGCCGGGCGGCGGGAGGCTCGGATGGGGGCTCAGAGAGCCCGGGGTCTAGCCCAGGCCGTCCCGGAGGGGACCTCCGAGGGCTGGCCCTGCGCGGCGTCAGCGCTTGCTTCCAGCCTCCTCCTCCCGCCGCGCAGGGGCAGCTGCTGGCCGAGCGCGCGGGCGCCGTGCGTGCCAAGGTCTCGCGGCTGGTGGCGGCCGTGGTCCTGCTCTTCGCCGCCTGCTGGGGCCCCATCCAGCTGTTCCTGGTGCTGCAGGCGCTGGGCCCGGCGGGCGCCTGGCACCCCCGCAGCTACGCCGCCTACGCGCTCAAGACCTGGGCGCACTGCATGTCCTACAGCAACTCGGCGCTCAACCCGCTGCTCTACGCCTTCCTGGGCTCCCACTTCCGACAGGCCTTCCGCCGCGTCTGCCCCTGTGCGCCGCGCCGCCCCCGCCCCCGCCCCCGCCGGTCCGGGCCCCCGGACGCCGCCAACCCCCACGCCGAGCTGCACAGCCTGGCCCCGCACCCGGCCCCCGCCAGGACGCCGAAGCCCAGAGGCAACGGGCCGGCAGCGGCAGCGCGCAGGCTGTGTGTCACGGGGGAGCACACTGCCCCTCTCTGAGCCAAGCTCCGAGGGCATCCAGATGGGCCTGTCTGCGGCAGGGGCTACTAGAACAACAACCCTTCTTCTGTTCTCAGTATTTGTATTGTTGTCCAAGATAATCAGTGAAAATATTTTATCCTCTTGTGCCATTTGGAACAGGTTTGCTGTAATGTTTGCTATTGATATTGTTATTCTTACTGCTGTATTTCCTGAAATTAAAGGTGTATTAATAGGGGAACTTTCGGGATCTTTCCACAAAGTGTCAGACATCTTCACACACTAATCTTGTGCTTGGCTGTAAGTTTTTAAGATCCATCCCACTTTCAGAGATATTAAAATGTAGAAACAATGTCTACCTTAGAACTGATGAAACAAAGTATCCTTATTGCTACCTGGTGAGTGTCCAGAGTCTTCCGTGGGAATGTTAAGTCCTTAAAAATAAGTCCTCCTTGGACCGCAGTGTGCAGAGCTGCCCACAGGAGAAGCAGGACTGTTTGCTACATAACCAACCACCCCGGAGCAGAACTGTAGACCAGCATTGGTTTGTCACCACTCAGGATTCTGTGGAGTGACCAGGCTCAGCCGGGAGGTTCTTCTGACCCTTGTGGCATCGGCCATGACTGCTGGGGCTGGACTGGGAAGGCCCAAGAAGGCACTGCTCTCCTGGCTGGGGGCTGAGTGCCCCCCCACGGGGCTTTTTGCGCTTCCTCCCAGTATGGCAGTCTTGGCAAGGCCAGCCATTCCTTGGTAGAAGCCTCCAAAAGGAGGCAGCAGCTGCAAGGACTCTTAAGGCTTGAACTCAGAAGTCCCACGTGGTCACTTCTGACACACTGTGTCGGTTGGAGCTGCCACAAGTTCTACCTCTAGGGGGCTGGAGCTGCATGTCCCTACCAGGAGGGGGGATTCGGTGCAGCCTCCCCCAGCAGCCCTCAGACCCCAGGCTTAGCCACCCCAAAGGACAATTGTCCATCTCTTTGAGGGACCCAGGTCCCCAAGTTTGCTGAGATGCTAATATTGAGACCAAGAGGCTGAAACATAAGGTGATTTTGACACTGGCCTAAAGCTTGCTTGTCCTGGTCTTTGGGACCTGGTGTCCTGGCCTGGGCTGGAGATGGGGGTAAGTTTCTCCCCTTTGCCCACTTCCTCTCCTCTCCTCTGCCCCCCAGACTTATTATACTCTGATGCTCTGAGAATTGCTGTCATCCTTCCTGCCTCTGGTCCTTTGCACATGCTGTTTTCTTTTCTGCACTGTATATACTCTCACTGATCCATCAGGGCTCAGCTCAGCTACCTCCTCCTCCGAGAAGCCCTCCTGGATCCCTCCGGCCCGAGTCAGACACATCATCTGGGCCTGCCCAGTGCGACCCCCATAATGGGTTGGATCACCTTATGCTGTGCCTGCTGTGTGCATGTCCCCACTGTGCCCCCAGGGCCCACCACGCTGGATAAATACCTGTGGGATGGATAACCACACGTGTTGTGGTGTGTGCAGAGGAAGTTGAGGATTTCCCTGTGAAAATAAGTTTAAAAGAACAACACCACAGTTAAAGAGGGACTCTTGGACAATTATTCCAGAGAAATGAAGACCTATATTCACACAAAGACGTCTATACGGCCAGGCTCAGTATCCTAGCTCTCATGCCAGGAATCCTAGCACTTTAGGAGGCCGAGGTGGAAGGATTACTTGAGGTTAGGAGTTCAGTTCGAGGCCATCCTGAGCAAGAGTGAGTTCCTATCTTTATAAAAAATAGAAAAATTAGCCAGGCATGGTGGTGCACACCTGTAGTCCCAGCTATTTGTGAGGCTGAGGTAGGAGGATCGCCTGAACCCAGGAGTTGGAGGCTGCAGTGAGCTTTGATGATGGCACTGTACTCTATCCTGGGTGACAGAGTGAGACCCTGTCTCAAAAAACAATTGTATACAGTGGGCATGGTGGCTCGCACCTGTAATCCCAGCACTTTGGGAGGCCAAGGTGAGAGAATCATTTGAGGCCAAGAGTTTAAGACCAGCCTGGGCAAGATAGCAAGACCCCATCTCTAAAAACATGTTTTTTGTATTTTTTTAATTAGCCGACTATTCACTAGTAGTCTCAGCTACTCAGGTGGCTGAGGTGGGAGGATCACTTGAGCCCAGGAGTTCATGATCACCTGGGCAACATAGTGAGACCCTGTCTCTAGCAAAAAATTTAAAAAATAAAATAAAAAGGCAGGTGTGGTGGCATGCACCTGAGGATCACTGGAGCCCATGAGGTCCGGGCAGCAGGGAGCTATGATCTGACCACTGCACTCTAGGTTGGGCAACAGAGCTAGCCCCCATCTCTAAAAAAACAAAAACAACAAAAACCCCCAAACTTATGCAAATCTTCATAGCAGCTTTATTTGTAACAGCCCCAAACTGAAACAACCAAATGTCCTTCAACAGGTGACTGATTAAACAAGCTGAGGTTCCTCCATGTGCACCATAGAATGCCAGTCAACACTGAAAAGGAAAAAAACTATCGATAGGAGCAACTGAGATGGATCTCCAGGAATTATGTTGAGCCAAAAAAAAAAGCCAATCCCACAACATGTATGACTCTATCCATGTAACATTATTATTATTATTTTTTTTTTTTTGAGACAGAGTCTCACTCTGTTGCCCAGGCTAGAGTGCCATGGCATCAGCTTAGCTCACAGGAACCTCAGACTCCTGGCCTCAGTGATCCTCCTGCCTCAGCCTCCTGGGTAGCTGGGACTACAGGCATGTGCCACCATGCCTAGCTAAGTTTTTCTATATATTTTTAGTTGGCCAATTAATTTCTTTCTATTTTTAGTAGAGACGGCGGCTTGTTCTTGCTCAGGGTGGTCTCGAACTCCTGACCTTGAGCGATCTGCCCGCCTCGGCCTCCCAGAGAGCTAGGATCACAGGCGTGAGCCACTGTGCCTGGCCCATATAAGATTTTTATGAGTTCTGTCACCCAGGCTGGACTGCAGTGCTGTCATCGTAGCTCCCTGCAGCCTCCAACTCCTGGGCTCGAGCGATCCTCCTGCCTCAGCCTCCCCAGTCCCTGGGACTATAGGTGCCACCACCACACCCAGCACATCTGTATAACATTTTTGAGATGGTTGAACTGTGGAACTGGGGAGCAGATTAGTGGTTGCAGGGCCTAGGGACGATGTGGAGAGGCGGGTGGGCAGCCACTCTGGGATGCAGCCCACCTACGGCCATGGAGGCAGGGACCTATGCAGGTGATAACATTTGACAGAAGTACACACAGAGGCATGAGTGACATGGGGAAATCTGAGTGAAGTTGGTGGATTGCATCAGTGTCAGCATCCTGATCGTGATATTCCAGTACAGTTTTGCGAAATGTTACTAGCAAGCCACGTGCGGCAGACACCCAATCTCTCCGCATTATATTTTGCACGACTCTACGATTATCTGAAAAACGTTTAAAAAAACAAAAAATGTTAAAAGATTGAAAGTGACATCCAGGCAGAGGAATCACTTCACAACTGTGGCCTCCCGGCGTGCTGTTTGTTTCATCGGAGTTTATTCAGCTAGACACAGTTTTCAGAGCCCCCTTGGTGTGCCAAGCTCTGCGTTGGTGGCTGGGGCCACAGCAGCGATGTGGGGGGAAGGGATTCCAGGAGGGCTCCATGGAGCAGGTGAGTCCAGGAAATAGGAACTGGGGTCAGAGGTGGGGAAAGGGCACATCAGAGGGCGAGTACGGCCCGTGCAAAGGCCCTGAGGCACGCTACATCCAGTGGATCTGAGGCAGACGGAGGACGCCCGTGGGGCTGGAGGCAGGTATGGAGGGGCGTTGAGAGAGGGTGAGGACTTTGCAAGCACCCAGGATGCGCCGGGTCTTTTCCCTGAGGACTATGGGAGCCATGGGAGGCTTCTCAGCAGGGAGGGACACGGTCCGAGGATGCGGACGCTTTTTCAACTTCTTATTTCGTCACTGTGACTGTTCTCCTAGACTTTGGGGCTGCTAGGACCGGGGCTACACTCGAGCAGCCCACCTGGGAAGGGTGGTGGGACCTCGCGGGCCACAGCATGGGGAGAAGGGGGTGTCTGGGCCGGGAAGAAGGGATGGGACCTGGGACCTCGGATCCTGCCGGGGAGAGGGCGGGACAGGTGCCCCGCTGAGCCTCGGAGAGGCTGCGGGGAGGGCTGCCGCGTTGCCGATTTCTCCTCGTCTGCGAGCAGCAAGGGTGGCTAGGCTGCGCGAGCAGAGGCCCGGGACTCGCAGTCCTTGGCAGGTCAGCAACAGGGCACGCGTTTCAGCGCGTCCCGCGTACGGTCAGTGTTAGGGTTAGGGCTACAGGAAAAAACTTATTCGTTGTTCATCTGAAAAACTCAAATTTAACCGCGAGTCTTGTATTTGACCTGGCAACCCTGGAGCGTTCCAAGGCAGGTACCGAGGCCAAAGCGGCTCCGCGGGCCTCAGTTTCCCCAAGTCTGGGCGCGAAACTCCGTTTCAGGGGAGACGGCGCCACCTGGCGGCCACTGGTGATGACCTCACTCGCAGGCCCCGCCCCTCCGGGAGGCCCCACCCCCCGGCCGGCTGCAGTCCCGCCCGTGCCCGGCAGGTGGCGCGCGCACCCCGCGTAGGCTTCTCACGTCCGTTTCCTAGGTGCCCAGATGTCCCCAGCACCTGGTGGGCGGGGGTCGCTCACTCGGACCCCAGCCTGGACCCCCGCTTGGAAGTGTCCCCGCCGTGAACGGAGACAAGCATGGCCATATTATGTATTTCCTGGGTCTTAAGCACTTTGGTTTCAGGGGTTAGGGTTAGGGTAACCCTCTTCTATGAAAAACTATTTAAAACGATATTTTATAACCATGTTGGTGTAAAGATGAATATAATTGAGGCTGAATCCATTATTCTATATTCGTTATTATTACATCCTGGGTGTTTTCACCTCTTTTACATTTGGGTGGCCCTGTGCCTAAGGGACAAGTCAACCCCTGGTCAGGTGTGGACCACAGAAGTCTGAGCTTCCTGCTGGGGTCCAGCATCCCCCTCCGGACCTTTTAAATTTTTGATCACATCTTGCTTTTTATTATTTTTTTTACTCCCCACTATAATAATGAGTATCCCTTTTAGATTATATTTTGGTTCATTAGGTTTATATGGTGGAGAAAGTCTCCAATGGCTGCTGTGTGTCTGTCTTTAAGGCCTAACAGTTGCCAATTTTTTCCTTTCATCAAAGGAGATCAGGCAAAGCTGTATCCAGCAAGAATGTAATCACCTCATTTTGGTATTGCTTAAGTGGTTAAGACTTAGATGGGCCCGTATTACTTTGAATTTCTTGGGATGACTTGCCCAAGCTCACACAGTGATTTAGAAGCAGAAACTGGTTTGGAACTCAAGTTCATGACCTGATCCCCCCATTCCTTGACTTAAAAAAATTTTTTTTTAATTTATTTTTGAGGCCTCTGTGTAGACAGACACCAAAAATCCTAGGGGATGAGGGTGTGAGGGAGGGAGCACACACTCATTCACTAATCAACATTTATGGGGAACCAGTGCCCTTGGAGCTGGGGACCGAGCTTGGAACAGGCAGAGAAGGTTAAACAAATGCAACTGGGCGCAAAGCATGGCAGGTGGGGCTGTGATTCAGGAGGCCAGTAGTGTGGGTTTCCTAACTCCAAGAGCTGTGAGGGTGGGCCTGTGTGAATATTTAAGAGGATACCCTGTACCTCTGAGTGGAGAGTGACCAGCTGGGGTTAGGTGAAGATTACGCTGGGCTTTTTTTGTTGGGGGAAGGTGTCCCAAACCCATAGGGACCCCAGGGGATGCTCTGGCCAGGAAACCTTATAGGACTGGGTTTGCTGCACCCATGTCACAGCTTGAGAAACAAAGATGGGTCTGCACTGACCTAGATTCATTCACACTGCTGCCCACCCCCTTGGGGCATCAGGGCATCCCCGGGTGTGGTGGAGCCAGCAAGTCTGTGTGTAAATTCCCAGCTCCCTCCCTGGGCTAAAAATAGTAGCCCCTCACTGGAGGCAGCTGCAGCCCTGCAGCCCTCACTCTCCCTGGCCCCAGCCCCCCAGACCAGGGCTTCCTCCTGGGAAACAGGGTTGGGCACTACCCTTCCTGCCCTGCGAGGTAATTACGCCCCCTCCCTGCCCCCTTCCCTTTGAACAGGGGAAGTGTAATCCTAAAACCTACTGGATAAGGCATGAATTAATATTGGCCCATTTCGGAGAGGGAGAAACTGAGGCACCAGAGAGGCCCAGGGCACCTGCCTTCCGGGTGGGGAAAGGGGTCATTTCCTGTCTGTTGGCCTCCAAGTGCTCCATCTTTGGTGGGAGGAGGCTCGCCTAGGAGACCTGCGGGCAGCCTGAAGGTGGAGGTTTCCCAGGCACCTGCTGCTGTTGCACTACACCTGCTCCGTGGCCCTGGGGGGCAGCTCTCCTGAGCCCACCCCTCCAGCCTGGACTTGGGACTCTCCCGCAGAGTGGCCTGCAGTGGGGGGGCGGCGCAATGTGGGGGTAGGGCCTAGAGGAAGCAGCAATGCAGTGTGCCTTAGATAAGGGGGAGGGGCTGCCAACGACCCCCCAACACCCAAGACCAGGGACCCTCGAGAGGTCAGTGGTGGTCCTCGGGCCCCTCCACGCTCCCACTGGGCTGGTGCCAGGGCCCCAGCAATGAGCCCCCTGGGGTCGCCTCCAGAGTGCAGAGCTCCGGGCTGATCCCATAACCGACCCCCATCCACCCGCTGCCCCGCACCCGGCTCTATGCCTCAGTTTCCCGCTCGGCCAAATGAGTACAAGGAGGCCCCTGCTACTCAGAGCCGCGAGCGTTGAACAAATGCATGGACCGCACTCCCAGGCACGTGGTCGGGCCTCCCAGGGCTCCGAACGTGGAAGTTACTATTAAATTGTGATTGTCGCGAGGGTGAGCCTCTCGGCCCGCCTAGTTGGTGGACTGCCAGGTTCCCAGCGGCGGCGACAGTGCGGGTAGGGGACGTCCCCGGAGACCTCCCGAGACTCCTCCCCATGCCCCTCCCTGAGACCCCTCCTGAAATCCCTCCCGAGACCCCTCCCTGAGACCCCTCCCTGAGACCCCTCCCTGAGACCCCTCCTGAAATCCCTCCTGAGACCCCTCCTTAGCGCGCGCCCCCAGGCGGCCCCGCTCCCTCCCTCCAGCCCCGCCCGAGATCAGCCCGGGTCGGAGCGTAGGTCTTCCCCGTCTTTAATCCCATTTCACAGACTTGGAAACCGAGGTTGGGGGTGGGAGGTGAAGTCACTCCCTCCCCGTGGCTCCATCTAAGGGACAGAGGTGAAATTCCGAGTCCGGTAGGTCCGTCCTAGGAGCTAGGTAAGACTCAGGGGGTCCTGAACTCCACGTGGGTGCCCCCGCCATTCTGGGCCCGTCCGGGCGGAGGCCCAGCTCCCTTCTCCTCCCCCATCCCCTTCCCCTCCCGCGCTCCCTGCCCTGCCCGCGGTCTGGGCGCCCTCTGCGTTCTCGGCCGCGGCGCGCACATTGGCGACTCTCCCTAGGCCGGGGGCGGGGCGTCCCGTGGCGCTGTTCCCCTTCCCTTTCATTATTTATTATCCTTTAAAGGGGCCGCGACCTGAAAATCCCGGTGCACTCCCGCGTCTCCAGCGCCCCTCAGCGAGTCGTCCGAGGCGGGGCCGAGCCCGGGAGCCCAGGGGGCGTCCGGGGAGCAGGGAGGGGGCCTCGCGAGGCCCCCGCGCCCGGCCGCGGCGCTGAATCACCGGCGAGGTATTTGCATCCGAGAGCGATTTGTCACCCGGTGATTTGTCTGCGGGGCGGCGAGCGCCGGTGGGGGAGGGGCGGGGCGGGGGGCCGGCGCGCGCGGGGAGTCTCGTCCCAATCGGGGCGGAGGGGGGTGTAGACGCGGCCGCGGCCGGCGACTCGGTGAGTCGGCGTAGCCCGGCGGGTGGGGGAGGCCGGCGGGGCCGGGTAGGGCGAGCGGCGGGCGCGGGGCATGCGCCCCCCGGGCCGGCGCGCGCGGCACGGCTGGGGGGCCACTTGCTTCCGGGCCCGGGATGGGTGCGCTGCGCCCTGGAAGCCAAACGGAGGGGTCCTCGAAGATGGGCGGAGGCGCTGGAGGGGTCCTGGGCTGGGCAGGCGACCCTAGCGGGGCGCAGTTCGGGGTTTGGGGGGCTTCTCTGCGCCCCCCGCGCTGGGGGACCTCACCCCCTCCAGGTCGCCCAGGGGCGCGCGGGAGATCGGGGGTCACGAGCGCGCGCTCCCACCCTCCCCAGCGGAAGGAAACGGCTGGGAGCGCGAGACGGGGGCTGCACCCCGAGACTTTATTATTTCATTATTTCATCTCCCTCCCCGAAATCTGGGGTTTATTCGGAGCCCCGAGGGGAGGGCAGCTCCCGGAGACCCTCCCCGGCCTGGGAGGTTTATTTATAAAGTGGCGGCTCTGGCGCACACAGGGGCCCCTGTTGGGGACTCCGAGGCCCGGCGCGCCCACGCGGGGGTCCCAGGGAAGAGCCCCCACTCAGGTCCGGAGTCCCCCGGACAGAGCAGCAGGCGCAGGAAGCACGGGGAGCGAGCGTTTGTCAACCCAACGTCGGCAGCAACCCTGGGCTCGGCGATTTTCTTCCCTTTTTCGTCCCGGGCCGGAGGGGGTGCCCCCCCCATGCAAATCGGCCGCTTTCCAAGAAGCTTTTGAAATCCGGACCCGGGTTTTTGTCGTCCTGTTTCTTCTCCTTCTTGAGTTTTTCTTCTGTTACTTCCTCTGCGCCCCCCCCAATTGCTGAGCCCCCTCCCCAGCGCTCGGCCCCGCCCCTCCCCCCTCGTCCCTCAGTGGAGTGAGGGGCCCCTTTCGCCACCCGCGGGCCCGGCCTTGCACAACTCTTTAAATAACCGTGTTTTGCAAGGCCCGGCCTGAGCGGGTGACCTCTCCCCCCCAGCCGGCGTGGGGGAAGGAGGGTGTGGCCCTGGGTCCCTCCCACCCCCCAACCCCAGCCAGGTCCCAGCGACCACCCAGCACCCCTGGTCCCTGCCTGGGAACGCCTCTCCCGTGGGGCTGTCATAAAATGGGGGTGGGGGCCGAGGACAAAGGGCTTTTGGGGGGAGGGGTCTGGAGGGGGTGGGCATGTACAGCTTAGGGTTAATGACTGCGATGGGGAGCAGCCCAGGCCTGGCCTAGGGGGACTCTGGGGTTCCCACCTGCCCCCTCTGCCGGCCCCTACTGGAAGCCTGCTCCCCTCCCCCCACCAGGCGACCCGGAAGGGTCATTAAACCAGCCAGGCCTGGGAGGGCTGTGAGTGGGGGGGAGTGGCTTCCTCTGGCCCCTTCCTTCTGCCCCCCCAAAGAAGGGGGGCATTGCTTGGAGCATTTCCGTGGGGGGGGGCTTGTCTTGAAGTTGTCAAATGTGGGGGAGGGGCAATGGACCAGACCAGACGCTGGGCCAGAAATGTCCCCTCAGCACTTCTGGGGGGGGGCTGGGTGCTGCTTTTGTTGCCTCCGGAGGACTAGGCCCCATGGTCATTCCCCAGCGCCAGGGTCCCCAAGGTCTTTGTGCCCAGGGACCTCTGCCCCTTCCCAACAGAGGGGACACTGAGGCTATTTGGGGATGTGCACCCCCCCTTTCTCACAGGGACCACCTACCTGCCCCCTAACCACTACCTCTTTCCCCTACGGGTGACACAGGGGTCTGGGTAAAGGGTGTCTGGGGAGGAGGGCAGCCTCTGGGCTCCCTCCTGTGGCTTCTGCAGGGGACCCTCTTGTCACTGGGGAGGCTGGGGTTGTAGTGAGGTCTGTACTGCAAGACAAGACTCCCCAGGGTGGGGTCAGGTCTCAGCAGCTTGCTAGCAGGGCTGGAGTGCAGCCTCTGCCCCACCTAGTGACTGCACTAGCCCCCTCCTCCCCTGTCTGGCAAGAGTTGTTGTTCAGCCTTGGGGGTTCGATTTCCAGGTTAGAGGTTAGGGGCAGCCTTCTGGACCCTTCTGCCTTGGAGGAGGGTGGAGCTTGCCACTCCCACTGTCCCCAGGATTTACCTTGGGGTGTCATTCGTGGGCCTATTGGGTTCTGCCCCATCTGTTTTATTGGCGGCTTGTGCAGATGGGTGTGTGACTTGGGCTGGGGTTGGGGCTGGAGTGGGACTCAGGTCCTGGAAGTCCCTGGCAGGGGCTGGCAGGGGTCAAGGGACCCCCGGCTGGGGTGAGCTTGTTGCACTCTGAAACATTTGGCCCACTTGGGATCCCAGAGGACCGGGGAACTCCAGACCCCTCCTCCCTGCAGAGCGCATGGGGGCAGCGTGGGAGGCTCTGACGTCACCCAAACCTGGGTTCACATCCCAGCCTGACTGGGCGATCTCTGGGCCTCACTTTTCCTCATCTATGAAAGGGGGACTGGCCTAGTGCCTCCTTTCCCGCCGTGCGCCCCTACTCGGGTGCAGTGAGGTGGGTGCCGCTGTCCTCTTCGTTTTGCAGATAGGGAAACCGAGGCCCAGAGAGGTTGTGGCTTGGGTGTTGGTGTTGGTATGAGTCGAATGAGTGGGGGAGGGCTGTATACAGCAAGTGCTTACTCTCTGTTAGTCTGAGATGGGAGGATGTCCGGGCCTGGTTGCTACAGCACGGGCTCAGGCAGCACCTGGAACTCAGAACCGGAACGCAGAACCCTCGGGGCCTCTAGGCCGGGAGCCGGCTGGCCAATCCGAGCCCAGGAATGCCCGTCCCCACTACCCTGCTTGTGAAGCAATAACCCGGGATCTGCCCCGGGCAGGCACAGTTGGCGACAGCGTGTTTCTCTGTGGCCCAGACGGGCGGGGGCCTTGAGACCTTTGGGGTACAGTGCGGGGTGACCGTGCTACCCAGGCCTGCTGCAGGGCCGGCAGAGGGAGGCAGATGGGGAGAGCCGGCGCCTCTACCTCCAGGGAGGTGCCCAGGTTTGCATCCTGCTGGGAGTGGATGCGGGGTTTCCCGGAGGCCTTCGCTGGCAGCGAGGGTGCTGAGGGGCCCAGGCGAGGTCTGACATCTGTCTCTCTTGCTGCCCCCAGGTCTCCGCAAACACGTGGATGAGCCAGCCACCAGCCGCTGCCCCCCGCTGCCCGGCGTGAGGAGGAGGCATGCCCCACCAGCCTTCAGCCTGAGCCCGGCGGCCCCCGCCCCCACCCCCCGCCACCCTGCACTGCCCCGGCTCCCCCGCGGCCCCCACGCTGCAGTGTGGCCAGGCCCCCTCCCCGCAGGGGCCACCCCCGCCGCCCACCCCCAGTGGCCGGGGTGGTGGTGGCCCGGCCCGCAGGGCCATGAAGCTGCAGGCCGTGATGGAGACGCTCTTGCAGCGGCAGCAGCGGGCGCGCCAGGAGCTGGAGGCCCGGCAGCAGCCGCCCCCCGACACCCCCGCCCGGGCCCGGGCGGCCATGGACGAGGACAGAGAGCCTGACGCGCGGATGCAGCGGGCCCAGATGGCCGCGCTGGCTGCCATGAGGGCTGCAGCTGCTGGCCTCGGACATCCGCCCAGCCCTGGTGGCTCTGAGGATGGGCCCCCAGGCTCAGAGGATGAGGACGCCACCCGGGAGGGGACACCAGGCTCACCCACCCGGCCCGGCCAAGGCAGGGAAGGGCCAGGAGACGGGCACTTCGAGGAGCTGGGCTCAGACGAGGACCTGTGAGTTGAGTCTGGGGAGCAGGGGTGTCCCGGGGCTCTGAGCCTCACTCTGCTCATCTGCGAAATGGGCGCGTGCCGGGCACTTCTGGGCCCCGGGACCCAGCCGTGAAGGAGAGACAAAACGCTGTCCTCTGGGGCTGGTGTCAGGAGCAGTGCCAGGTGGTAGAACTTTGCAGGTGATGATGGAAATGTTCTCCATACTGTTTGGTCCAGGAGCCTCTGGTCACCCGTGGCTGCCAAGCATTTGAAATGTGGCCGCCGATCTGGATCTTTAACTTTATTTTGCTTTAGTTAACTTAAAGCAATGTGGCCACACGCGGCTATGGCAGATTCCATGGCGGGGGCAGAGAAACCCTGAAACCCGGGCTGGGCCTGCACAGAAAGCGTGTCCCAGCGGGACCTGCAGGATGTTGGGGCCCCAACAGCCTCGCTTCAGGGAACCTGCAGTTTTCTGGGAGGACCTTTAGCAGGCAGAGAAGCAGGTGGCGGCGGGTCGTGCAAAGCGCTGCCAGGGAAAACCAGCAGGGGTGCCATGGGGGCGCAGAGGGGCCAGACCCGCTCTAGGTAGCGGCGAGGAAAGGTGACAACCCTGGCGGAGGGAACAGCATGAGCAAAGGCCCTGAGGCAGGGGCCGTCCTGCCCACGGTGTTCACGCCCCACAAGGACACCTGTGCGGCTGGGGCCAGGGTTGGGGGTGGGATTGAGCCGGGGTTTGGGAGGCCGGCAGGGCCTGGGGTTCAGGATGAAGGGGCGGCTCATGCCGTTCTGGGCTAATAGGGGACAAAACGGGCATGGCCAGTGCCCTGCTCAGCTGTGCGCACAGGCCCTCTGCAGCCTGAGCCCGTGGGGGCTGGTTCTCCCTGTCGTCAGAGAGGGAAACTGAGGCTGGGACAGGGAGGGGACCTTGCCGTGGGGGGGGCATTGGCGCCGTCTCCCCTGACTCCTGCGCTCTGCTCGCCCCAGGAAGCCAAAGTGGGAAGAGGAGGAGGAGCTCGAGGAAGACCTGGTGGAGGAGGAGGAAGAGGAGGAGGAGGAGGAGGAGGAGGATTACGAAGAAGAGGAGGAGGATGAGGAGGGGCTGGGGCCCCCGGGCCCTGCCGGCCTGGGCTCTGCCGCCCTGTTCCCCCGAAAGGCCCAGCCGCCCCAGGCCTTCCGCGGCGACGGCCTTCCCAGGGCGCTGGGGGGCCAGGAGCGTCCAGGGCCTGGCCCTGCCCACCCCGGGGGGCCCGCCCACACGGCGCCCCAGCTGCAGCCGCCAGACCACGGGGACTGGACCTACGAGGAGCAGTTCAAGCAGGTGGGCAGCGTGGCGTGGGGGCGGCGTGGACCAGGCGCTGGCAGCTGCCGGTCCCGCAGTTGGGTGCCGCAGAGTGCCAGGCGGAGTCGGTGCCAGGATTGGGGAAGCCCCGCTGGGCTCCCGTCGCGTGGGAGGGATGCGCCCTTAGACCTCTGCTGTGCGAATGAGGGGGAGCGCCAGCCAGGATGCAGACTTGGGGGCGGCTCCCCTGCACCCACGCGGGAGGTTCGGCAGAGGTGATGGCGGAGAGAGGGACAGGGGTCTCGAGGGGGCAGCCAGGCAAGGGCTGGCGGCTGGATTGAGCTTGACGCATGCTGTCGGTGGAGGCCAGAGATGCGGGCAGAGAGCCGGGGCCTTGGTGACACGGTGCCGGCCCATCGTCTGGTGGGGTCCAGGCTACCGAGAGCTGTGGGGGGTTGCCGGCCACAGGCAGCGGGCGAGGGGACACCGGGGTGGCTCCAGCATGGTTCTGGGGTGGACAGCAGGAGCCAGGACGCGAGAGGCTCTGAGTGGGTGGTTGGCGCCGGGACCAGGAGGGGGGTCTCGGGGACCCTGGGCCCCGGGAGGGGCAAGGAGGAAGCAGGGGCCGCCCTGGCTCTTCCCCGAGGGCAGCCGGGCCAGAGGAAGTGGCCGGGCGGGGATCCTTTGAAGTCGGCCGGCAGGGCTGGGCAGATGGAAACCAGATGGCGGCCAGGCGGCCAGCGGGCTCACATTCCAGCCCTGGGCCCTGCCCCGGCCTCCCTCCGGCCTCCCTCCAGGGCGGCTGGTGGGAACTCACCTCTGGCCCAGGACTCAAGCCCTGCGCGGGGTGGCCCCAGGGGGCCGGGCTGTGGCTGGGGGGGACACACACCTGCCCCAGGGTGGCCCCTCTGGAAGCTGGACCTCCAGGGTTGGCCTGAGGCCACCATGGGGGCTCCCTGCTCCAGGCGTCCCTGGGTGACCGGTGGGAAAGGCCACTCTGGCCCCGGCAGCTCTCAAGAGACTTCACGTTTGGGCCGAAAACTGGCAAGTGGCTGGAATTGGAGGTAGAGGCAGGGAGCGAGGGCCGGTGCTGTAGGTGGTGGATGAGGCCCAGGGCGGAGATCCGTGGGGCTCCGGGTCCGGCGTGGCAGAGGCGCTGAGCATGGCAGCTGTGCCCCCTGGGCGGTGTGGCTGGGCCCCCACACGAGGCCCCAAGGGGAGGCTCAGGAGTCGCGTGTCCTTGCGTGTGGGGCTCCGCCTGAGCCTGTGCTTGGCCGAGTGCGGTGGGCAACTTGTTGGTTCCACCCTGCCTGTGCCTCAGTTTTCCTCCCCTGCAGAAGGGGCCGCACTGCCCCCATTTCGCAGGCGAGAAAACCAAGCTCAGGGTGGGGGTCCTGAATATTTAATTAGGTGTGTTCGTTCACCCGACATCTGCCCTGGATCCGGGCCTCGGGCTGGGGGGCGGGGGGCGCCGAACGGGCACCTCTACCCCTGCAGGGTCATGGCCCGGCCCAGAGGGAGGTCACGGCCTGGTGGCGTTGGTGGTCAGTAGGACCCCAGCCTGCACACCCCACCCAGGTGGCCCCCAAGGCCCAACTCTGATGGGGGAGTTTTTGGGTGGCCAGGCCAGACCAGGCAGGGCCTCCACGTGCCAGAAACGAAGGCCGGCCGAGGGAGCCACTGTCCAGTCTGTCTGGGGGACGCTGGGGTCGAGGTCGTAGGTGCTGCGGAGGCCGGGGCCATCCGGGGGCTCTTCTGCAACAGGAAGCTGAGGTGGGGAAACTGAGGCCGGGGTGGGGGCCTCAGTGTCCTGAAGGCGGTCTGCTCTGGTGCTCACCCTCAGGGGCTTGCGTTTTGGGTCAAGCTCAGTGAACAAGCCACGAGTGACAGTAAGGTGGCGACCACGGGGGAGGGGGAGGCCCCTCTCAGCTTCAGCTCTAGACGCAGGTCAGGATGTGACGCTGGGGGCCCAGCCTTGTGCCGCAAGGAGGAGCCGGGCACTCCCACGGGAGCAACGGAAGCCGCCTATGCAAAGGCCCTGAGGCTAGGCTGGGCTTGGCACTTGTGTAGGGTCAATGCGGGTCTCGTGGGGGGTGGGGTCGGGCTCCCCGGGGGCGCACGGGCAGACGGGCGGCCCTGCAGTCCTGGGGCGTTGGCAGCAGGTCCAGCTGCCCGTGCCGCCTTCCTGCCCAGCTGGCCAGACACCTGTGTAGCCAGTGTCAACAGTGGCCTGGGCCCAGCCAGCCCGGCAGATGTTGGGGCCCCCCCTGGCTGGGCCCGTGTTGACTCTGGCGCCTGCCCCACCTCCTTCCTGGCACGTGGCGGCCCTGGCCGGCTGGCGGCCCACTTGGCACGGTCCGCATCTTCCTCCCTGGTCTTGGCAGGGCCTGGGGCTCGCTTCCGCTTCCGCTCGCCTGCAGATCCTCGACAGCTGCGGGGCTGGGGGCCAGCCAGCCGGCCGGGGAGGGCCCGGAGGGGCGGGCTGGCGGCCACCCGCGCTTTCCTTTAAAACCTGGAGCCTCGCCGCAGCCCGGGGCAGCCCGGGACACGCTGCGGAGGCCGGCCAGGCATCTGCAGGGTGCGATGGGGACCTTGCGCCTGGACATAGCATCCTGTCTGCGACGCGGCCGTGCCCGGGCTCCGGAACGTGGCCCTGCTGGGATTTTAAACGCACAGACCCTTAATCACAGGTCTTCAGCGCTTAGGGATTCGAACCTTTAGTCTCCACAACTCGACTAAGTGTCGAGTACGTTTTAAATACACTTTTTGCACAACTTTATTAAGATATAACTTACATGCTGTAGAAGTCACTCATTCAGGGTACACGGTTGAGTGGTTTTAGTGTCTTCACAGATATGTGCAACCAAGACCACAGTTGATTTTTGGAGCATTTTTTTATCAACTCACAAGTAAACTCTGTACCTTTTAGCTGTTATTCCCCTCTCCCACCCCACCCCCAGCCCCAGCCCCTGGCGACCACGAATCCACGTCCCGTCTCTGTGGATCTGCCTGTTCTGGACGTTTCATAGAAACGGAGTCACACACTGTGTGTCCTTCTGTGTCTGGCATCTGTCACTGAGCACGATGTCCTCAGGGTTCACCACTCCGTGGCCTGCGTCAGAGCCTCGTCCCTTCTCGTGGCCGAGTGACGCTCCACGTGTGGACGGACCACGTTGAGTTTATCTGCGTATCCGTTGACGGACACTTAGGCTATTTCTGCCTTCTGGCTTTGCGATGCCCTGCAAGTTTTTATGTGGGCGTATGTTTTCGTTGTGCTCGGGTGTGTGTGTGGGAGTGGAATTGCTGGTCACATGGGGACTCCGTGTCTGCCCGGTACAGGGGCCGCTGCACTCTTCTGTGTGGCCGCCCCTCGGCGCGTTCCCGCCAGCCCTGGGGGAGGGTCCCGGCCCTCTGTGTCCTCGCCGATACTTCTTGCCGTGGGCTTTTTGATTCTCGCTTCCCTGACGGGCGTGGTGGGGCTTCTGGCCGTGGTTTTCACTTGCATTAAATGTTGGGATTTTCCCTGCGTCCCAGGGTCAAGCCTGCTCGCCACACAGCCGCCTGACAAGCCCAGAAGCGCGGAAGCGACAGCACCAGCCGGGTTTTAAACACAGTCGTTCCTGCGCAGGAAGCAGACTAAGTGTTTTGTATGCGTTGTCTCCAATCTCCTCACTTGACCCCACAAAGAGGGAGCTGCTCTTGTCCCCGTTGTGCAGAGGGGGAAACCGAGGCAGGAGAGATCAAGTCACTTGGCCACGGTCACGTGGGGGAGGCGTCAGAGCTGGGGCGTGACCCCAAGATGTGCTGCGGAGGGACGGCCCAGGGAGCCCGTGGCTGCGGGGTTTGGGGAAGCCCAGGCTGGGGTGCGGTGGCGCAGTCACAGCTCACTGCAGCCTCCAACTCCCAGGCTCGAGCGATCCTCCTTCCTCAGCCTCCCGAGTAGCTGGGACTGGAGGCATGAGCCACCACGCCTGGACTTCATTTAGATTTCTTTAATTATGGGAAATGTACATTGATAGGTTTTAAAAATCCACCATTGGTTCCAGAAGTAGCATTTGACAACATTCTTGTAGAGAGGGAAAAGGGCGCGTTTGCTGTGACCTTCCGGCTGCGCCCTGACCCCAGGGGTTCTCCAGGCCTTTCCCTACCCACGGACGCCCAGGAACATGGCCCCTGGGGTGTCTAAGACGTGATCCTCGTGGCGGGGTGAGAAGGTTCCACCTGATGCTGAGTTTGACATGCTGGTTTTCTGGGGTTGGTTCAGATCGTTGCTGGGGTGTCCCGAGCCGCCTGCTTCTCTAGCTGTTGTGGGGTTTTACCTCATCTGGCTGGACACCAGCACGCCGAGCTATTGTTTCCCTGTTGTGAACTATACCACAGCGAGCCTCTCTGGGCCTGGCAGGGCAGGTGTGGGGACCTGGAATTGCAAGGAGAGGGTGGAAGACGTTTTCCTCATCCTGCCTGGGAGACCCCTAGGTTGGTGGGAGCCAGTACTGGGCACAGGTACTCCCAACTGTGAGGGGTTAGGGCTGGGCTAAAGGGGAATGAGGGCAAGGCTGCACAGAGGAAGGGGCATTGGAGCCGGGGCTTTGCAGGATGTGTAAGAGTTTGTCAGATAGCCAAAGGCAGAACCTGGTTCTTGGAACAGTGTGGCTGGAGCATAATGTGGGAGAGGAGGAGTGGGCGGGACATTAGGGCAAAGCAAAGTTGGTCTCAGAGGAGCTTTGGCAGGGTTGGAAGGTGGGGAGGGAGAGAGAGGCTGGAACCTGTGTTGGGGATGGCTTGGAGGAGTCTGTGGTTCGGGCAGGAGTAAAGGAGGCCGAGACACAGCCGGGCCTCCGGGGCCAAGGGAGGGCAAGGTAGGAGGGTGCTCTGGACAGAGGGCACAGCTGAGCCCGAGGTCAGGCGCCAGGTTCTGTGCGTGGCGGAGTCTGGTGTATTCGAGACAGAGCGTGATTGTTGAGAGGGCTGGAGCCAGCCAGGTCTGGGGACAGCTCCTGTGCCAGCGCCTTCCTGGGCCCGGGCGTCCCGACCGCACGGGGGGGGGGGGGGGTGCTGGAAGCCCCCTGGGCACCCAGCGCTCCCGCCGGCAGCGCCTGCCTCATCAAAGCCGCTGCGGCTGCTGGCGCGGAGCCAGCCGGGCCTGTGCGGGGAGGTGCCCGCCCGCCAGCCCCTGGCACCGTGCCCTGCCCGTGCCAGCCCTGACAGCCGCGCTGACTCAGCCGGAAGAGCCTTATCTGGCCCCTGCGCCACCACCCAGCCGCCAGGTCACCGCCCGGGGTCACCGCCGCCGTGGCCGGCCCCACGTCCACCGCCCGCTCCCCACCCTGCGGCGGCTGCCAAGCGCCGGCCCCGCCCCACGCTTTCTAATAACACACGCGGCTCCGGGGCGCGGTGCCCGGCGGGCAGAGTGTCTGCCCGACTCGGTGCCCGGCGCGGAGGGGGTGCGGGTGACGTGGCGTGACGAGGGCGTGCGCGCCGCGTGTGCGGACGTGGCGGGTGGGCTCTCGGGGCTTCCGCCTCGCTGGACCCGCGTGGGCCGGGACTTCGCAGACCCTTCGCGCCTCTGCACAAACCATCAGGCGCAGGCTGGTTTCCGTGGGTCTGCGTGTGGCTGTGCGTGTGGCCCGTGTGCGTGTCTAGGGTCCCGAGGACCCCTCTGGGGGATCTTTTGTCCGTGTCTGTCATCCCACGTGTCTGCTGGTGTGTCCCCGGCCCGGCGTGTGGCGTGTTTGTAGAGGTCTGTGCGCACCACGTGTCATGGCAAATTTCTGCATCCCTGCTCTGCGTGGACGTGTGGGCGAGTGTGTCCGGGTGTCTGGGCACGCACGTGTGTGGCTTGAGACCGTGTGTCCAGTGTGTCTGCCCCGGCGTCCTGCGTGCCCGTGTCCGCGCAGGGGTGCGAGTGTCTGCGAGCTGCGTGGGTCCCAGAGCGCGTGTGCCCGGCTCCCGTGTGCGCACACGTGTGCCTGGGGGCCTCGTGCCCCAGTTAACCATTAGCCCCAGCGGCGCTCGGAGGGTGGTGCTGTCGTGATCAGCGGCTCGAGTCGGCGGGGCACAGGTCTGGGGCCGGCTTTGCTGACACAGGCGGTGACCACGCAGGTCTGGACAGGGCCACTGGGGGTGCTGCCAGCAGGGCTCTGCCCACTGTGTGCCTCGGTTTCCCTTCCAAACACCAAGGGCCAGTGTCTAGAACCCTTCAAGCCCCTAAATCCTGTGGCTCTTGGCCCCGACCAGGGCAGAATGACAGGCCCCAGCAGCTGGCCCATGGCAGCCCTTTCGGGGCCCGACCCAGGGGACACTTGACTTGGGGGGGCTGTCCCCTGGCCCCCTGCAGCAGCGCAGCGACCCCATTGCGGGCAACATGCCTTCCCCCGTGCAGCCAGGCTCTCTGCCGGCGCAGGGAGCGGCTGGGGTGCCGGCCTGGTGGGTGGGCACGCGGGCGGGGGGGCGGGCCGCCTCTTCTCCGCTCTGCTGGCCGCGCATGGCCAGAGGACAATCGGGGGTCACGGGGTTAAACGGTAACTAATCTGGCCATTGAAGGCCCCGACGAGGGGACGCGGCCTTGCCCTCGGCCGGGCCGGGCTGGGTTCTGTGGGCCGAGGGGCGGGCAGGGAGCACGTGCGGCAGCCCCTGTGGCGGGCGCCCTCGGCCTGGCGAGTCCCCACATCCGCACAGACCGTGAACAGGAAGGCAGATAAAAACCCTCAGGAATCCTGTCCTGGGCGAACAGCGTCCCCCAAACTCACGTCCACCTGGAACCTCCAAACCTTCGGAAAAAGGTTCCTTGCAGCTGTCATTGGTTAAGGCGAGGTCGTGTTGGGGTAGCGTGGGCCCCAGTCCAGTGACAGGTGTCCTTACAGGAGGAGGGAGATTGGACGCAGATGCTCGCAGGAGACAGCCATGCAGAGGCAGAGGCTGGAGTGATGTGGCCACAAGCCAAGGTCACCTGGAGCCCCCACAACTTGGGAGAGACAGGCAAGACCCTCCCTTGGAGCCTCCAGAGGGGTCATGGCCCAGGCGACACCTTGATTTTTTTTTTTTTTTAAAGATAGGGTCTGGCTTTGTCGCCCAGGCTGGAGTGCAGTGGCGTCATCATAGCTCACTGCAGCCTCCAGTGCCTGGGCTCAAGTAGTCCTCCTGCCTCAGCCTCCCTAAGTGCTAGGACTGCAGGCGTGAGCCACCATGCCCGGCCTGACCCCTCGATTTTAGACATCCAGCCTCCAGAACTGTGAGAGAAGAAATCTCTTGTTGGAGACCACCCCGTTTGTGGAGTTTTGTCGCAGCAGCCACAAGAAACGCACCCGAAACCTCGAGCGGGCCGTGCTTCCCGCTGAGCCGTAGGGAGCGCGCACCGGGCAGACGGGCTTTGACGCTGAGGCCCTTACCCCGGCCGGCTGCAGACCTGTCCTCGGGACGGATTTGGGACCCGGGCACCCTGACTGTCTGGCCTGTGGGGCCATGGCGTGGGGTGAGGGCCTCTCTGTGTGCACATATGTCTGAGCCTGGTCCTTTGGCATGCGTTTATGGGGCACCTGCTGTGTGCGGGCCCCTGTCTGGGTGCTGGGCCCATCTGTGAATTGAGTGGGCAGAAGCCCCAACCCTGGTGGCACTGACACCCAGGCGGTGGCGGAGGACGGGCCTGTCTCTGCTGCTGTCACCAGGGCGTGTCTGTGCGTGTCTCGGTGGGCCTGCACGTCTTGTGTGTGCCAAGTGTCCACGTGGCGTGTCCAGTTCCGTGTGTGCATGCGTGCGTGTGTGTGGTGTCTCTGTCCAGACAGGGAGTGTCCGAGGGCCCGTGTACGGCTGTCATGCGTCTCTGTCCTGCTGTTAGGGTGTCCCCAGCGCCCCCTACTCTGCTTACGGGCGCAAAGCTCTTTGCTCCAAACGTGGATCTTTTGGGCTTGGGACCTTCCCCGATCCAGGACCCCTGTTCGCCGCCCGGCGGGCCCGACCTCCGCGTGGTCTTGTTCTGTCTCCCTTTTACGACCGGCCTGTAAATTCTTCCCAGGGACGCAGGCTGGGCCGGGTCGCGATGGAGGCCGGAGTCCCGGAGTGCAGCCCTGCCTGTCTCCGTCGTGTCTTTTTCTCTTCCTCTTTCCGTGTCTTGCCAGCCCGCACTGCGCCGCCCGACACTTCCTCTCCGGCTGCCCGCTCCCGACCCTGCGGCCCAGCCCGGCTGGCACCCTGCCCTGCGCCCCGCCACCCATGTGCCCCGCCGCCGTTGTGCCTGGAACTGGTCTCTGGAAACGCGCCTGGGCCTGAAGTCACCTCTGGGGCTATTCGTTTCCTTAATGCCATCTGGGGGCGGACGTCGTGCTGCAGATGGCAGCTCTACGTAGCGGTGACTTCCTCCTTCCGGGCCTCAGTTTCCCCACCTGTAACACGGGGATGGTATTTGAGCAAGTTCCGGATGTTGTCATTTTACTATTTTCGTTATCGTCATTGATCATCATTCACTGAGTATCTGCCTCCAACTCTGGCTCCTGTAGGGCACGTCGTTGGCGCCTGCTGTATGCCCAGGGTGGCCCCGGCTTGCGCCTCACTCTCCCCTCGGCAATTCCTTGTGAGGTCAGTGCCCTCGGGGCCTGCCTGAAGCACCTGCCTGTGTGCCCTGCGGGGACCCCAGCCCACCAGGGCCCCTTCCTCTCGACTCCGGGGCAGAGGCGGAGGTGGCCCCTTCCTTCCTGCCGCTGTCTTCAGGCTCAGGCTGGAGGCAGCCCCATGTCTGTCCGTGGGGACCCAGTAGACGTGGCTGGGGCGGGGGCATCCTGGCCCCCCGGACCCCTCACGTCAGGCGGATCTTCCGGAAGGGCCCCGCCCATCGGGGAAGACCCTCCTGGGGTTTTTCGGGCTGTCCAGGGACATCTGCAGGGAATGAGCCGCCTCCTTGCAGAGGAAACCCCGGGATGGTCTCTGGTTGTCATGGGCCGGGCCCTGGGCAACCCGGAGCCTATTTCTGGGGGTGACTGAGGCTCGGGGATCCCGGCGGTGGCCAGGGTCAGGGGGGGGAGGTTTGAGGACGATTCGTGTGTGAGTTGGGCAACCCGGGACCCCGTGCAGAGTGCCCGGGGCAGCCTAGAGCCGCGGATTCTGCAGTTTGTGGGGAGAGAAGATTCTTGTCGCCTGATGCTTTGAGGCATTGCTCGGGGTCCCCCGAGTGCCAGGTGCCTTGTGGCCAAGCGTGTCCCACTGTGCGCCTCCCCAGCCCTGCCAGGCTCCCTCGCGGCCCGGGGACCCCATCCCAGCTCTCCTGTCTCTGTCCCTTTGTTTCTGCGTCTGGGAAGTGGGCTCCTTGTCGGGCGGAGGGGCTGCTCCGAGCTGGCCCCTGGCTGGTGCCCCCGAGCGGTCGGTCGCAGGCTCCAATTTGCATGGTTTCATGCCGCTGTGGGCAGCCACCCTCCTCCTGCACCCTCTTCCTAGAAGTGTGTGTCGGCCGGTCTCACCCTGTGCATCCTCGGCCCTGGGCTCGCTCCTGCCCACCCCACGTGAGCCTCAGTGTCCCTAACGGTGACATGGGCTGGCAGCTGACTAGTCGGCTCTGCCTTCCATCCCTTGACCCCCGCCCGCTTCACAGATGAGGAGACGGAGGTTCCAAGGTGGCCTCTGACCGCCTGTAAGGCCCAAAGGGGAGAGGGGGAGGGTTTGGCGCCAGCGCAGTCCCCTGGGATCTCGTGACCCGGAAATCCGTAGAGAAGCACCTTGAAGCTTCGGCCTCGTGTGTTCGCGCGCTGTGGTCATTTCTGGAGCTTTTATTAATATCTCCCTCAAGGGTGGGGTGCCGTGTGTTTCCAGAGAGGGGACACAGGGCGGGGGGGTGGGTTGGGCGCGTCAAGACAGATGTTTCTGCCCTGCCCAGAATCACTTCCTCAATTTCCCGCGGGTCCGCGGAGCCGCTGCGGCATCTGTGTCCACCGAGGCCCCGCCGCGCTGACGGGAATCGAAAGGACGTGCCGGGCCCGGCCGGACGCTGCACCTGGGGAGCGCTGAGCACTGGTGGCCGGGCGGGGCTCCGAGAGGGCCGGGGAGGGCCGCGGTCGCCCAGCAGGCGTTGGGGAAGCCCTGGCCCTGTGCCCTGCGTCCTCCTGCCCGCAGCCGGGCCTTGTCTCCCAGCTCCGCTCGCCTCCGTCCTGTTCCTGAGCGGGGAGCCTGGTCTTTCTGGGGACACGTCCCGCACTGGCCTCGGCATACAAGAAGCGCTCAATCGTGGCTGCAAAATGGATCGTCCTGGCAGAAACCCTGTAGCTGATGCAGTCACGTGCGGCCCCCACCTCCTCCGTGTCGAGTCCTGGGAGTTTCCCAAATGGGAAAAAAACCCTCAGACTTGGAATCCCCACCCCACCCCACCCCCGCCTATGTCGCCCTGCTGCGCCGGAGTCCCTGTCCCCGCCACCACTGTGCGGGCCATGGCACCAGCCTCCTGTCATCCTCTCCGTCATCACAGCGACTCAGCCCCCAGATGGGTAAACCGAGTCTGGAGCACAGGCAGGGAGGGGCTCCTTCCTTCCTTCCGTCTGTCTGTTCCTGGCCCCGGGTCTCTGCGGGGTGGGATGGGACCCGGCCAAGGCTCCAGCACACAGAGCGCCCACCCGGCCACATCCTTCCCTCTGCAAACCTGGTGACCAGATGGGCACAGACCCCCCCCCACCCCATGTCTGCCTCAGTTTCCCCAAGTGCAGAGTTGGTGCTGGGGACTTGGAGGCGGCCATGCAGGCCCTGCCGCACCCCTCCCAGGGCATCGTGGGCGTTTCTGTGAAGGGGGAGGCTCCCAGCGGCCCCCAGGGACCCTGCCCACCTGGGGACCCCAGCAACGGCTCCCGGCGCTGAGTCATCTCTGCCGCCACCCGCGGGTGCCCGATAACGCCGGGTCTATCGGGCGGGGGAGGGGTGGGGGGTGGGGGCCGTGGGGGGTGGGGGCTGCTGGGGGTGCGGCATTAGAGAGGGCCTGAGGAGGAGGCCTCTTTTCTTCCTTCCCTCCCTCCTTAGTGGGCGCCTGCTGGATACTAGCCCCTGTGCTGGACCCTTGTCTGGGTGGGAGGCAGAAGGGAAGGATGGAAAGGAGCCAACCCCAAAATTAGAAGCTAAAGTCGGGGAGAGGGGCTTCAGGTGGGGGACCCGCAGGTCCAAAGGCCCTGGGGCAGGACCAGGTGGGCAGCCGGTGCACAGTGGGTGAGAGGGGAGACAGATGGGAGGGTCTGGAGGGCGGCAGGCAGCAGTAGGGATCGTGGCTGGCTCTTGAGCAGGGGAGAGGCCAGCCCTTCTCAGCCTTGGTTTCAAAGCCCTTCACACCCTCCGCCAAGAGTGCGAGAAGGAAGTGTCATGGGAGGTCCAAGGGGTAAAAACCAGCCGGTTTAGTTTAACTTTGGTTAAACATTGGAGTTGCAATGAGTTATTTCTTGTCTAAAACCCAAAGGATACAAAAATAGGTGAGATTATACACGTGTGTTCATGTATGTGAGAGAAGCCAGAAACGGAAGGACACGTTGTATGTGAATCCATTTATATGAAATGTCCAGGACAGGCAGATCCACAGAGACGGGAGGTGGATTCATGGGCGCCAGGGGCTGGGCAGGGCCTGGAGGGTGACTGCTGATAGGAGTGGGGCTTCCTTTTGGGGTGATGGAACGTTCTGGAACTAGATCATACTGGTGACTATACACCATTGTGAGTGCATCAAATGCCACGGAGTCATACAGCTTAAATTGGTTCGCTTTCTGTTATATAAATTTCACTTCAGTAAATTTATTTTTATTTTTATTTTTTTATTTTATTTTATTTTTTTGAGACAGAGTTTTCACTTTATTGCCCAGGCTAGAGTGAGTGCCATGGCGTCAGCCTAGCTCACAGCAACCTCAAACTCCTGGGCTCAAGCAATCCTGCTGCCTCAGCCTCCCAAGTAGCTGGGACTACAGGCATGTGCCACCATGCCCGGCTAATTTTTTCTATATATATTAGTTGGCCAATTAATTTCTTTCTATTTATAGTAGAGACGGGGTCTCGCTCTTGCTCAGGCTGGTCTCGAACTCCTGAGCTCAAACGATCTGCCCACCTCGGCCTCCCAGAGAGCTAGGATTACAGGCTTGAGCCACCGCGCCCGGCCTAGTAAATTTATTTTTAAGAGACTTTTTTTTAAGTAGATGACATTAAAGAATTTGCCCCCCTGGGGCCCACCCCACCTGGAGAGGGGACACTTTCTTGCTGTCCCCTTTGTTCACTGTCCTCCTGAGTGGGCCGAGGCCCCCACAGGCTCCGTGGCCCTGGCTCGTGGATGGTGTCTGTCTCTTTCCCCGTGGCCCTGTGTCCCGGCTGCTGACTCATCCATGCCTGCCTTTTCTGAGCGTCTGCGAGCCCGGCTCTGGCCTTCGAGGAGAACCTCCTTCTTTGCTTTCCCACAGGCCATGCAGGGTGGTGCAGAGCTGTGCCTCTTTTTTTTTTTTAAGACAGTGTCTCACTCTGTTGCCCGTGCTAGAGTGCTGTGGCGTCAGCCTAGCTCACAGCAGCCTCAAACTCCTGGGCTCAAGCGATCCTCCTGCCTTAGCCTCCCAGGTAGCTGGAACTACAGGCACGTGCCACCATGCCCGGCTAATTGTTTTTCTATTTTTAGTTGCTTGGCTAATTTCTTTCTATTTTTAGTAGAGACGGGGTCTCACTCTTGCTCAGGCTGGTCTTGAACTCCTGAGCTCAAGCGATCCTCCTGCCTTGGCCTCCCGGAGTGCGAGGATTACAGGCGTGAGCCACCTCGCCCCGCCAGAACTGTGCCTTTTTGAGAGTTTCTCACCCTCCGATGCCAGTTTGCCAAACCTAGGGTGGGCATTCTCAGCGGCCAGGCCTCAGCTGGTCCACCGAATGTCGGACACTTGAGTCGTTTCTTGGTTTCTCCCGACGTTGGTGGTCGGACAGCAGAGGCTGCAACAGGCGCCTCTGCGCTCCGGGGTGGCCCCCTCTCGGCCCTGTGGCCTCAAGGTGGGGCCCCATGGACTTTGGAGCCACCGGGGAGACAGGAGGGGGCCATTGCAGGGGGCAAAGTCCTCCCAGGGGGCCCTGCCGACAGCGGTTCCTTTACAGCCGGGGCCCCTCGGCCTTGGGCCGGACACCGCCCCGGCCCCCACAGCGAGCTGGGCGCGGGCGCCACTGCCCAGGTGGGGCCTGTCTGGGGACTAACGGGAAGCCCCGAGCACAGGGCATGCAGTCCTAGCTGGGCCCCCGCGGCCCCCTCCTCCTGGCAAACCCGTCCCCAAGCTGGGCATGTCCCTTTGGTGTCCCTGTGAGGCTGGGGGCCACGGGGAGGGGGTCTCTTTCTGACCTTCCCTCCCCCTCCCAAGCCGGACCCTCGAGGGTCCCCGTCCTGGTCACTGCTGCCCAGGTGGCCCTCAGCCTGGTCAGCATAAAACCCCACTGACCCCAGTTTCTTGTAGGGGGTTGGGGGGAGAAAATGACACGAAACAAGAATTTCCTGTTTGCCCTTCTGGGGCCTGGGGTGGTGATCGCAGGTTTTCCTCCCCTCCCCCAGTCGGGTGCCGCCTCCCTGCTCACCAGCCCAGGCCCCTCACACCCCTGCACTGCTCCTGGCCCCTGTAGGTGTCAGGGACCAGGATGTTGCTCTCATTCATTCATTCATTCACTCGTTCGCCAACACGGTGACTGAGTGTCCCGTGACGCGTGTGACACAAGGTGTGATGCTGGGGAGGAAGGAGGGGGCCGTGGTACACAGACCTGGGAACTGGCCATGCAAAGGCCCTGGGGTGGAGGGGGCCGGAGGGTGCTAGGGAGCCCTGGGAGGCTGTAGCCAGGGGAGGGTCCCACCGTGGCTGCTGAGTGGAGAAGGGTCTGGCAGGGAGGGAGGTGGGGGCAGTGGAGCCCCCGCCCTCTCTGCCTTGGGTTCCCCTTCTCGGGAGTGGGGGTGCTGGCAGGGGAGACATGGTCCGCTCAGCCATGGCGACCAGCCTTCCACACCCCCCGTCCCGGCAGGCTGGGACCCAGGCCCCCTGCAGGGGCCGTGCGCTGCTGCATCTCGACTTCAGAGAAGGACACGCTGCACTGAGAAGTAAGGTTTATGTAACACGCATTTATTAAGCACCTGCGGTGTGCTCGGCTCAATACTAGACACTGGGAGCAAGAAAAGAATCCCACGTGCTCTGGGACAGATGTGTAAATAAATCCACACAGCTGGGCTGAGAGAGGGTGGCAGCGAGCGGGAACATCAGCGGTGGGGGCTCCGGCAAGCGAGCGAGTGAGGATGGGAGCTGTCTCGGAGGCCGGGTGGCAGGTGGGGCGGGGGCTCCTCCCAGGGTGCTTGGGTGTCTTGGGGAGGGGTGTCTAGGGCCGTCAGCCGCCCCAGCACCTGCCTTGCCCAGGGTGTGGCCCCAGGCAAACCAGGCGGCTTCTCGTGGCCCCAAGCCCAGGGAGGGGGTCTTGGAGGTTTTGCCCAGTCGACAGCCTGGCCCACGGGGCGAGGCTGATTTCGGAGCTTTGTGCTCCACCTCTGAGAGGGCCAGGGTTCCGATGTAGAACCCAGGTGGGGGCGAGGCCTGGGTTTGCCACGGGTGTTTGTGCCTTAGCAATCTCGGAGCCTTTTGAGGGCAGGCGGCCAGGCCCACCAGCGCACAAGGGGGGCCTGGACACCGCCGCGGGTAGCCTCGACACTGTCCCTGGCTCCCCATCCCTGGGGCCTCGGCAGCTGGCCAGGGCGGGACGCGCCCTGCAGGGGAGCGGAACTGGAGGCCGAGTTCCATAAAGCTGGGGCGGCCTTTACTGCCCGGCTTTGTTGCCGGCTGCCCACAGCAACGGCCATTAAAGCTGCCTCCTCCACTGGCGGCTGGGGGGCCCTGCACGTCCCCCCTTTATGGCCTCGGATCAATGCCCTGGCCCCTCGGGGCCTGACGGTGCCCTGCTGCTGGCCTGTTAGCCCGCCACCATTTGGCCTGGGAGGGGGCAGGTGTGACGCACCCCCAGCCCTGCCTTTGCTGACCGTCATGGAGCAGCCATTCCCTTCTCTGAGACTCAGTTTCCCCACCTGGAAGAGGGGCTTGCCGTGGTCCCAGGTGCTCAGAGGAAAGCTGTTGTGTTTTATCGAATACTTTCCTTGAAAGATAGGGAAACTGAGGCAGGAGGGACAGTAAGGTCTCTTATGGTAGCTGGGTCAGGGAAGGTGTGCAGGGAGGTGGAACCCCCACCCAGGTCAGAACCTTGGAGCAGGCTCCCCCTTGACTGGGAAGGCTCCGAGCTTCGCCGGCCCCTGTGCTCATGTCCTGGGGCTGCTGTGACAGTGACCACAGACTGAAGGCTCGGAACAGCAGGAATCTGTCCTATTCCAGTGCTGGAGCCCAGTAGTCTGCATCAGGGTGTCCACAGGGCTGGGCTCCCTCCAGGGGTCCTGGGGAGGGTCCAGGCTCCCGGGGTTCCGGGCCCTGAAACAACAATAAAAGGGTCAGGGTCAGGGTCCTTGGCTTGTGGCCCCGTCACTCCAGCCTCTTCCCCAAGTCTCTCTGTCTTCTTACGAGGACGTCGGCCATCGAATGTCGGGCCCACCCCATCCCAGTGTGACCTCATTGCAACCCGACGTCTGAGGGCCAGGGTGGACGTGAACTTTGGGGGGGCCCATTCCCCCAAGGGCAGCTCCAGTGTTGAAACCCTGTTTGCCCGAGTGGCTGCCGTCCCGGGCAGCCTCCCGAGAGCCCTGCCCCGCTCTGCGCCCAGCCCGGCCCTCCGCGCAGCTGAGAAAATCAAGGTTCTCTCAGCGCAGCGCGTTTGTTAAGTGACTACTGTGTGCTTGGCCCCATTGGAGACACTGGGAGCAAAACAGACAAGTCCGCAGGCGAATGCGTGAGTCGTGGACTCGGGTGGTGGCGACGCTCTTTGAGAGGGGGCCCAGGGCAGGGGTCGTACAGCCGAGGGGTCGCATGTGTGGCCGTGCGTGTGTGCGTGTGTGTGTGTGCACGCACCCTCACCCATGGGCCCGGCCTGCCCGTCTCCCTGAAGGCCTCACGCCCCTCGGGCAGGGAAGGGGAAACAGGCCTCTCTGGCCACCATAAATCAGCGCAGGAATGCGGGCCGGCCAGTCTGGCGCTGGGCTGGCCGATGGGGCGGAGACAAAGGCCTGGCAGCTGGCCCTCCGTCTACCTCGACCACCCAGGGCAGAGGTCTGGGCCCCAGGCTGCCCCGGCCCCTTTCCCGAAGCCCTCAATTTTGTCTCCGTTGCACAGATGGGGAAACTGAGGCCCAGGGAGGGGCAGAGTGGTTGAGGGGTAGCCGGGCCCTCAACCCACCTCCCCGGTACCCAGCAGCAGTGTCCCCTTCGGCAGGAGCTGGGCGTTGGGCGTTGTCCTCGTCCTGGGGCCCTAATGACAGATCATCCCAGCTAGAACTAATTGGCGGTTTCAAGGTCCCCCCATCCCAGCTGGAGCTAATTGGCAGTTTCAAGCCCCCCCCCCCCCCCCCCCCCCCCCCCCCCCC
>VSMD01032215.1:0-21926 GCA_008750895.1 Mirza zaza | reverse complement strand
CCATTAGGTATGCACGGGACACCGATACCCCATTAGGTATGCACGGGACACAGATACCCCATTAGGTATGCACGGGACACCGATACCCCATTAGGTATGCACGGGACACCGATACCCCATTAGGTATGCACGGGATTACGGCAGGATGCGTCATGGAGCAGGAAGAGGCCGGAGCGGAGGACAGCTGCGGGCCACGGCATCGCCATTCTGTGCGGGTCTCAGCTGCGCGCTTTCCCAGTCCCCAGACCCGGGGAGGTCTCTAGGGCAGTGTCAGACTCCTCAAGCCTCACCTGTACCTCATAGTTATCTTTGTCCTTTGAACTAGTAAACTTTGGTACTGAGTAAACCTGAGTCTTATGGGTCCGACGTGACATTTTTGTTCTCTGTGCTATCTTCATTGTATTAGTGGAAGAAGAATGTCACTCATAGTTAAGCTGCCAGTTGTCAATCAGTGTCACGCGATGCTACACATAGACAATTAGCTAAATTAATTCCAAAAATAGTTGTGATTTTTTTATTCAATTTATAAAATTAAAGGACTGTTTTGGAAATATAATCAGTCAAAAGTACAGTATAAGATATTTTTTGTGAATCTTACTTTAAGTTCACTTTAAAAGTTCAAGAATAAGCATTATGAAACAATATCTTTACTCAAGGAAGAAAATAATGGAGGAAAATTGGTTGTTGCACACACGTAATTTATTATAAGTCCAACATGCTCTGTGTTTCTTAACCAAGTAAAATAGAAGCCACAGCTGTCACAGACCTTTGCAGTGCTTCACAGGGTAGTGCAGTCTGAGGCAAGGAAACGAGATTTGTGTGGAGAATAGGAACGTGGGAGCCGCCTTCGCGTAAAACTCTTATTCCCCAAAGGGTCAGCGTCTCCGTTCAAAGGCCCTGGCTGTGCAGGGGTGGCCTCCAGGCTCCCAGGCGGGACCAGCCAGCTCCGAGGGCTGCTGCCCTCAGTGCTGCCACGGCCATGGCTGCCCACCTGGCCCCCACGGTTCCTCCTGCCCAGGTTCGATCTGCCACTCAAAGTGTGGCTGACTAAGAGCCACGTGGCCTAGCAATATATTGGACAAACCACTAGATCGGCTTATCAGGGGAACAGGGTAGGAATTTAACTCAAGGTCAAATTCTATAGAAGGCAGGGGAGTTTTTATACCTAGAAACAGATGGATACACACCAAAAATAGAGATAATAGATGGTGTATTAATATTAAGCTTTTTACCCATTGACTAATATTTTTGCTATTAGTTTGTGTTTAACAACTTACATTTTTAAAAATTGAAGTGATGCATGAATTCAGCCTGCCATTTTTCCTTCTAACAGTCTCTTTGCCTGGTCATTAAGGAAAGCTTTTTTTTTTCCCTAAACTATTTGCATTTAGGAAAATTTGACCATATAATATCCTGTTTTGTTTTGTCTAAATACCCATTTTGTTCCCATCCTCTGTATTATTTTGCAGCAAACTCTATACCTCTACACATTTATTTTTCTTTAGATATTATATTATTTGTATTTAAAAGATAGACTTTTTTGTTGAACATTACCATGATATCATTATCACCTCTAAAAATTTAACAATAATTCATTAAGGCAATCAAATATCTGGTCAGTGTACACATTCCCTAAATATGGATGGATGTTTTCTTTAATAATTAATCTTAAACTTACATTAATTGCCTTTCAATAGGCAATTTAAAGACTTGCGTCCTTAAAGTTGAAGACAATAGGATGACTAAATTTCTATTTTTTTTAATTAAAAAGAAATGTTCAAGCAAATTTCCAAACAACTTCTAATTTCATGTCTGACAATAATACCCAGAATGGAAACAATCTGCAATAGTTTTTTTTGTTTTCTCCTTAATTCCCTGAAATTATGTGAATTTGATATTTGCAGTTCAGTTTTAGTAAGTACAGAGTAGACACCAGGGCAGGGGGAGGTCTCAGCCGCGGGAACTCTGGGACAGGGGGCGGGAGAGCCATCTTCCCTGCGGCTGGGCCGGTGTGGGGAGGGCAGGGCGTGTCCTAGCACTGCGGCCCTTCTGCACAGGGGCCACGGGACAGGGCCAGGGTTTTGGGGATGGGGTGGAGTTTTCCACAAAGGCAAACTTTTGAGTAGTGTAAACAAAGTTGCTGTTGTCCAGAAAACCGAAACAGGCAACTAATTAGTCAGGAAAAAAGAGGGTTCTTCCAAATGGCCCAGTGTGGCCAGGGCTAATCTTGCAGGAACTTGAGAGGAAATTCTAGTTGTTATTTTACTTAAGAAGAAAAATGAGACTAGAGAGACATAGAAGGAAGCTTCCTTGAATTTGGTATCCCTGTGTGTTCTAAGTTTTATAAATTGATGTAGTTCTCACTCAATAAGATTATAGTTTTCTATATGATGACAAAAGTTTTGTTGTTGCAGAAGTAAAAGGAAGAGAAAGTTCTAAAGTCTAGCTGTTCAAACTAAAATTATGAGATGCAAACAGTTTTCCTCTGGCATTATGAAGTAGATGGTCATAAGAATGTGATATAAAAAACTCAGAAATACACTATAAATATAATTATTATCGTGTTTGATAGGAATTATTTTGTCTACAAATTTCAGCATGTGACTATGGCTTAAAGAAAGAATCCAGCTACCATGCTCAAGCACCCCTCATCCATAAGAGCCTTGAAGAGCACTTTTTCTTTGAGATAATATGGTTTCTGCCACCAGTGCAATTAACATCTAAGACAATAGAAAATTCAGATATAAACTTTATGTTAACTAACTTAAATATAGAAGTAAGTTGGGAAAAATTATTTTATAAAAAGAAATAAGATAGCATTATCATCATTATTCAAAACATCATTCAAAATGCATGGCATAGATACATCCAAGAGTGCTCTTGTCAAGAACATTTTTCTCACCTGGATAGCTTCATGTAGTAGAGTGCCGTGGGTCCTTGTTTGTGCGCTACCTCACTCCCACACCTCCCTCAGCAGGTTCCCAAAGTTGCCAGGACAACGTACTGAGTCAGAGAATTGGCATTCTTGTAGAAGTTGTTATTCTCTGGCATCGTGATTCATCATAATTCATTCCAGAATCACATGAGCATTTATTAGAGTTCAGCTCAAGTTCAACTCTGCTTATTTATTTAGTGTACGTGGATAAAACAGCTCTCCTATTTTATTGCACATCAACATCCCTTTTAAGATCATCTCATTTCCAGCAAAATCAAAAGGCACAGCTCAAAATCAATGGCTAAAAAATCATTAGGGCTAGGAGATTCAGATGTAGAGTCAGGACACTGAGATCCAGTTCAGAGTGTTTGACGAGTGCATAGTGGCCCCGTTGTATATTGAGCCAGTTGATATCTGAGGCCTCCCGTGTGGGTGTAAGACTCTCAACCAGAGAAGAACCTTAAGTCTCATTCTTCGTATCCAGCTTTGGCCAGCAGGCTAAAATCCAGATTACAAAAAGGCAGGATAGAATATAGGTGCTACAGAGTGACTCTCTAGTCTTTTCTCTACATTGTGTCCCACGTGTGACCTTTTTGACGGAGTTGAACTGTTTTCAGTCACAGACATATTAGTTAAGTGAAGTTACAGTGATTACTTGAACAAAAAGATTATGGACATTATATGTAATGTATGATATATAATATAACATATACAATATGCTATACAATGTAACTTCATATATGTACTTATATATGATATAATAATGTAGTAAAATATACATAGTATCACATTAAGTAATAAAAAATTCTAACTCTGATTATATGCCCTCATTTCTCAAAGAACTCCAAAATATTCTATGTTAAAAGTTAATGCATTGTCTCTGATATTGAGGACCACAAGTTTCCAAGGATGCCAGAGCAAACATCACCAACCCACTTTTTACTTCTGTTAGCAGGTATAAAAAAGCTCTCTGTCACCATCGGTGCTTTAAACAATTCCACACTCTACAGTACATCATCTATATATTTTATTTTTAACTTTTTACTTTGGCTTTAAGTTTAAATAACATTCAGTTCATGATTATAGTCAAGTTACTACGTTGACTATTATATATACATATATATATATATATATATATATATATATATATATATATTCAAGGGTAACTCAGGGTAATAAAATGCCTCTGCTTAGTGTTTGCTGATCAGAAGACAGTCTCATGCTAGTCTAAACCAACCTTTTCTTTTCATCTACCAGGAAAAGAAACAGTGTGTAAGGATATTAAACCATTTTTGAAAAAAGTAACCTGAAAGGCTGTCATCAAATTGGGTATTTTAAGGTTCTTAAGGAATCTTAGGTCCTTGGTGTCTCAACTGTGTGCCTTGATGTGGTACTTGCATATCCACTCCCAGCTGGGACTGCAACACAATCCCACCGCAGAGGAGGTGCAAAACAACCTCTGTGCCCCTGTGGCAGCAAAATGTTGGTAAAGGCAGAGAATGAAAGGTGTGAAAGAGAGGACAAGTTAATATACAAAATTAAAATGCAGCGGCTAGAGAAACAAGACCATCATTCTCTTATTTTCTTCAAGTAAGAAACATCATACAGCTAACAGGAAAAATATACTGGAAATAAAGACAACCCCACAAAATATCAGTTGTTAAGGGCTACCTTGAGAAAAGGCTTTAAAATGCTCACGTGGAGTCTCTGAGGCAGGGGTCCTCAAACTTTTAAACAGGGGACCAGTTCACTGTCCCTCAGACCATTGGAGGGCCGTTGGAGAGTGCGGGCGCACATTCCACACATGCGCACTGTGGGCCCGGGGCCAGTCGGCTGCTAAGCAGGACAGGCAGCGGTGGACCAGATAAATGTCCTCAGTGGCCGCATGTGGCCTGGGGGCCACAGTTTGAGGCCCTCTGCTCTGAGGTGTAGCAGGCGCCTCTGTGGGGCCCCCAGCACAGGGCGGGGCTGCGGTAGGGGTGGGGCCTTGGTGGGGGCAGGGCCGCAGTAGGGGGGCAAGGTGGGGCAGGGTGGTGGTGGTGGTGGTGGGGCCTTGGTGGGAGGGCTGTGGTGGGGGCGGGGCGGTGGTGGAGGGGGTGGGGTGGCAGTGGGGCCGGCTGGCAGTGGGGGAGTCGCATTGGGGGCGGGGTCGTGGTGGGGGCAGGTCTGCTAGTGGGGCGGGGCTGTGGTGGGGACCCGGCTGCGGTGGGGGCCGAGCCGCGGTGGGGGCGGGGCCGCGGTGGGGGCGGGTCTGCCAGCGGGGCGGGCACGCCCCACTCAGCACGGTTCAGGTTGGCTCTAGGGCAGGGCACTGGGGATTTATGTCAGATCCGCCTGCGGGTCCCCCAGTCTCTTAGACTACGCGCTTGCTGTCTACACCAAACTGCACGTGAGACATAGGTGTGATGATTCCCAATTAAACTACTGACATCTTTGTGAAATGAGAACTAAATAGTCTTTAGCTGTATATATAATTTTATGAGTTTGCTGGGGCTGCCATAACAAAATAACCACACTCTGGGCAGCATCGACAGCAGAAATTTGCTTTCTCACAATTCTGGGGGCTAGAAGTCTGAGACAAGGTGTCAGACCAGTTGGTTTCTCCTGAGGTCTCTCTCCTTGCCTTGCAGGTGGATGTTTTTCCATGTATTTTCACGTGACCGTCCTTCTGTGTGCGTCTGTGTCCTTATCTCCTCTGCTTAAAGTCATATTGGATTAGGGTCACCCTAATGAGACCATTTTAACTTACCCATTTCTTTAAAAATCTTTTCTCCAAATACAGTCCCTTGTGACCCATTGGGGTTAGGACTTTAACATATGAATTCTAGGGAGATATAAATCAGCCCCCAACAATAACTTATCTCTATGTAACAGATATCTTATACAATCTAATTTATACATATATATACTTATATTTATCTCTCATATTGTTTATAAAATGTGTGCATATTCATCTTTAAAAAATTCAAGATGTTTTAGTGTATTTTATAAGGCTTAGGAGAAAATAGTGCCACAGAAATATATTTCTGAAACAATGTCAATAATCTTGAAAAATAATAGATAAGAGATAATTTGAACCTAAAAAAGACAAATTAGTTATATTTTTTAAAACATTGAAAGTAAACTGCATAGATTACAGACCAGTTTGATGTAATCCATACTCAATATCTAGTTTTGGTTATTAAAATATTTTCATACATATATATAAACATTTTCTATCACTAGAAATAAACATGGATTGTCTGACACAAAGTACATTTATCTTACATTTTTATAAATTTGTAATCAGTACTAGACAGATACATTTGGTAGACTAAGTTACTTTTACTAAAAGATTGGATAATATTTCTCTTAAGTTCATGAACAAGTCGTAGTCATGTATGCTACATATATTGTTATACTGGTTCATTCTCAGAGGACCAGGAGGAGAATTACCAAGATTGTATTCTTTAATTCTGTCCTCCACCCATGGATATTATTATTGGTAATTCAGCTGAGGACACTGATAACATTCTATCTTTAAGGATCATAAAATAAAGGGAATGTAAGTATTCAAAGTAGTTTTGAGAAATAGTACTGTAATTCTTCTAAGATTAATTGTATAATAAGTAAAATCCTTTATTGAATCTAGAAAAAAATTGAAAAATATAGAATCAAAAACACATAGGAAACATGTGAACATAATTTGAGGATACAGCATCAATATTTTTCAATAATGCAATCAGCTTATAGGAATTTAGGTTTTGTTACCAGATGAAAATGTATTGATAAGAGATTACTGGTTCCTTCCTCTTAAATCCTTGTTGATCAAACCATACCAGATATGATGCATTCAGTTCCATTTCTAAGGTACTACAATGAGGCATAGAGACTTTTAAGTACAGTTTACAGAGTGGCAAGGGTTCTTGACAGAAGACAGACTTGAGATCACTTATTCTTGTGATGTGAGCAGACAAGAGCTACAGATAATTAGATTTATTTTCTGTCAAAATAAGAAGCAAAGAATGACATAGTGGATAAAAATAAAATTGATATTGATGTTAGCTCAATAACAAGTTTTTCTGAGTTATGTGCATGGTCGTGAAACATACCTGAATCCAGACATGTTCGAGGAGAAGATTTTACAACATAATTCAAGGAATTTTGAAATTAATTGATTACCTTTAAGTTACCTTCTAAAGTTTAAAACATTATGTTAAATTATGATATAGGTAAGAGGGGAGTTTTGATTAACATTTTTGTCCTCTTTTTATGAAAATATAATGCATAAACTAAACTCAATTTGAAACCCTGAACATGCAGGATGATATTCAACTTTCGGGTCACTTTCATATTCTATATCTAAAGTTTCTCAAATTATAAACACGTGGTACTTGTTATATAAGAAATATACTTTTTAAAAAGTTTTGAATAATGGCAGATTTACAGAAGAATTTCAAAGATAGTACAAAATGTTACCATGTACATTTCCATACCTTCCCATAATGTTAACACTTTATATAACCATGACATAATCATCAGGATTAACAAATTATCATTGGCATGTACTATCATCTAAACTACAGAGTCTTTGGATTTTGTGAGTTTCCCCATTCATGTCCTTTTTCTTTTCCAGAAGTAATCTAGGATACTCCATTGAACTTAGTCATCATGTTTCCTTAGTTTCTAGTCTGTGAACATTTCTAAATTCTTCTTTGTTTTCATCACTTTGAAAATTTTGAAGAGTACTAGTTAGACATTTTTTTTAAATGTCTCTGAATTTGAGTCTCTTTGATGTTTTCTCATGGCTAGGCTGAGGTTATAGATTGTTGTGAAGAATATCACAGAGAGGTAGAGTCCTTATCCCATCAAATCAGGCAATAGATGACACCAGTGAGACACAGCTGCAATTCCCAGCCCCAAACTGTGGACCAGTACCAGCCCATGGCCTGGCAGGAACTGGGCTGCACAACAGGAGGTGAGCGGCAGGTAAGTGAGTGAAGCTTCATTTGCATTTGCAGCCACTCCCCATGGCTCACATCACCACCTTAGCTCTACCTTCCCCATCCCTGTCTGTGGAAATATGTCTTCCAGTGCCAAAAATGTTGGGGACTGCTGAGATAGATAACTGGCAGGCCCTGCTAGGGAAGGAATCATAAGACCCAAACCAAGGTCTCTGATAAAACAGGAGGCATGGAGAAATTGGCCAAAACCAGTTGAATCCCAGAGGGTAAGGAAAAAATGACCTTAGGTTCCCCTCACTATTCATTGTATGCAAATCGTAATACATTAGTACACTAAAAGAAACTCCCACCAGCACCATAATAATTTATAAATGCCATGGCAACTCCCAGAACTTACCTATATGGTTCAAAAAAGGAGGAACCCTTGGTTCTAGGAAGTCTCCGACTCTTTCCCAGAAATCTTATGACTAAACCTCCCTCTGCTTAACATAAAATCAAATAGAAGGTATGAAAAAAGACCCTAGAAACTCACAAGGTGATACTCTCTGCTGCTGCTCTGCCTGGAGAAACTTCCCTCCTTTTCTTTGTTACGTCAATAATGTGGCGTTTGCTTTACTCTGTCAGCTCACCTTTGGATTCTTTCCTGTGTGAAGCCAAGAACTCACTTGGCCTCCAGGCTGGATTCCAATTTTGGGGCTGACTTTCCTGTATAACCAATACAATGTGACTTATCACAAGACATTAACATTGATCACTTGATTAAGTTGTTCTCTGCCAGTTTTCTCCATTGTTTGTAATGTTACTATTCTAGTCTTCCAAACTCTATTCTTTGGAAGAAAATCACTAAGTCAAACTCACACCCAAAGGAAGAGGATTTAAGCTACCCCTCAGGGGGGTGAGGGTATTTTCTTATGTTATTTGGAATTTTTCTGTGAAGAAGACTTGCACCTTTTGCCAATTTTCATTTGTTTATTTAATCATTTATTTATAGTGGTATGAGCTTTTGGATATTTATTTCATTCTTTAGGTTTATACAATACTATCATTATTCATTTATTTGTTTGTTTAAATTCAAGGTTTGTTTCTTTTTTTTTTTTTTTTTTTTTTTGAGACAGAGTCTTGCTTTGTTGCCCAGGCTAGAGTGAGTGCCATGGCGTCAGCCTAGCTCACAGCAACCTCAAACTCCTGGGCTCAAGCGATCCTCCTGCCTCAGCCTCCCAAGTAGCTGGGACTACAGGCCTGCGCCACCATGCCAGGCTAATTTTTTCTATATATATTACTTGGCCAATTAATTTCTTTCTATTTATAGTAGAGACGGGGGTCTCGCTCTTGCTCAGGCTGGTTTCGAACTCCTGACCTTGAGCAATCCGCCCGCCTCGGCTTCCCAGAGTGCTAGGATTACAGGCGTGAGCCACCTGCGCCCGGCCCAAGGTTTGTTTCTTAACAGATCTTTCAGGTTGACTTCTCTGTCCTTTAGATATTTTTCTATCATTTTTTTCTTTTTCTTTCCTGTTTTTTTGATTGTTAGTTTATTTGTTAGTTGTTTTGGTTGCAGGAAAGATGCCTCACTGTCTGGCATAACAAAATGGTGCCAAGTTCATTTGCATTTTCCCTGCCCCAGCCCTAGAATCAGTTATTTCTCCAAAGTTTCCATTTCTTTTTATTGGAGGATGGCATTTAGAAGCCACAATCTGTACACTGAGTATGCTTATTTCTGCTGGGGCCCCACTGCTTCTAGGCACTCTTGGCCAACAGAGCTCAGACATATATGTATGCATAAGTAACTTATGTATATGTACACATTTGTATTTATTTCTGTATTTATCTGAATATATGTTAAGATAATTGAGCTCATACTGTTATTTTCCAAAGCAAATTCAACACTACAGATTCATTTTATTAATGCATGAGTGTTTATGAGTACCTTTAGCTCCTGTTATTATTATGATTTATTTTCTTCTTTGTTAAACACTAGTATACATGTAAAATCATTTCTTTTATTCTGAATCTCATGGTGTCCAGTCAAAACCCTGTTTTCCAAAGGGGCCTAGGTTCTCTCCTTTCTCCACACTCCCTTCAGTGACATTTTAAATGCATTTTGGTTCATTTATTGTAGTAAACATTCCAACGTTGGATCCACTGACATCTTATTGTTTCTTTGTTCTCTCTTTTTTACTTTATTTGCACATAGTAAAGGTCATCCTTTTCTATGGCTTTTGACAAACACATATAGTTATTATCTAACACTACAATATTATACAGAACATGTTTTTAGCATAAAAATTCTCTTTGTAGTTAACCATTTCATTCTCACTAACCATTAAACTATTTCCTGCTCCTATCATTTTGAGTTATTTTCTTACAAATGAAATTGCACCATTGTAGCCTTTTGGGTTTAGTTTCTTTCACTTAGCAAAATGCATTTAAGATTGATTCATTTCTTTTTATTCTGAATAGGAAGTATTCCATTGTATGGAAATATGACAGCTTGCTAATCCATTCACCTGTTGAAGGATACCTTGCTTTATAGTGATTATGAATCAATTTGCTACAAACATTCATGTGCAAGCTTAAGGGAACATAAGCTTTCAATTTACTTGAATAAACACCTAGGAATAAAATTGCTAGAATGTATTACAAGTGCTTGTCATACTTTACAAGAAATTGCCAGCCTTGCAAGGTGTTTCTACAGTGTTGCTTTCTTACTAGCAACGAATGAGATTTCTTGTTCCCACATAAATAGTTTTTTTCTATTAAAATATTAATAGCACATGAGATTATGCCTGTTTCATAAAGATCACGTACTTTTTCAAACAATAGTAGCACTTTAAATCTGTTAAATGCTTTATAAACATTGACTAATCAATTTATGTTTCTGCTTTTTCTGAATATAAAAGCCCAATTGTCATTGTTAGTTATTTATTTTATAGTGATGCTTAAAAATTTATAAGTTATGAAATTTATTGTTTATAGTTTAATATTGATCTTAATATTATAGAAATAGCTAGTAATATATTTTTAGATTATGGTTTTACTAAAAATTTATTTTTATCATTAATAATAATGACCAATATTATTTATAATGCTATTAACTTGTTACAAGCTGTCTTTAATAATTTCAGGAATTGATAAGAGCAAAGAAAGTTTTATCATTATTTTCTTTTTAAACTATTTTGTTGTTTCTCCCTTCAATTTTTAGTCTTATTGATAACTTTAATGCTTGCCACAAAGTAGGTATTCAGAAAATAAGTATATGTATATGTCTATTCATATTCAATGAATAAATGAATAGATTATTACTTTTTCATGTGACGTTTTTAAGAACTTAAACTATTTTCAATCATTGTAATTTTATTATAAATCCCAATATCTAGTGACAGTAGGATCAAGTAAAAATTAGGCAGTCTTTTTCTGTGTGAGTCACACTTTATATTAACAATAATTAGATATAAACTTGTGAAAATAACTGTCTGAATGTTTTATGTTGTTCTAGTTGTGTGATTGAAACTATACCAATTGTATGAGAACAAATAAAGATAAAAAGGGGCTAGGAAGATTTATTGCTTGAGATAGGAATGAAGATATTTTATGGTTGGTGGAAAAAAATAAGATTGAAAGTTGAAAATAATCTTGAAATGCTTTATGAGACTAATGGACTTGAATGGAGTAGAAATGCTATATTTTTGAATAAATAATATTAAGACACATTGTCGAAGACTGAGAAAACTAGATTTGAGATTTAATGTATAGAATAAAGGAACTATTTTAAATTACTTGTAAGCTTTCTTTCTGAACTAATATATTTGGATTCTATAATCGCACTCCCCCATTCTTATACATTAATTTGTCTCACTATTATCTTTCTGTAGGAAGTGATTTTTAACACAATGTGTTCCATACCTGAACAGGATTATATTCAATTCACTTTAGAAAATAATCTATGATGACATAGTAATAATGTATTGGAAAGTGATAAATATGTGTCTATTAATATTATATAACCAAGTTTAAACTATCTTTAGCATCATAAGAGAGATGATGGGGTTGGTAAATTCTCATTCTACAGTTCCCAAAACAATTATTTAAAGTTTTTGAACATCAGGAAAACAATGAATTTTATTTCTTCCCACTTTGTCCTTAAAGATCTTACTTTGACTAGTCTATAACTAACCCAAGGAAAAGTAAAAAGTAAACAAAATAAAACAAAAATAGCAACAAAAGCTAACTGAACTGGCGACCCAGGAAACTCTGAGGAAAGGTTGCCTGGATTTCATTAGCCATCTGGAACTGCTGAGGAACTAAAGAGCAATGGCGCCGGCAGGGTGGAAGAGCTCCCATGTCAATAGCAGAAGCAGCAGCAGCTGGGAGAAAGGGGAGCACAGTATTGAAATTATAGTGTAGGTAAGGAATTCTTAATTTCCTTTTTCTAACAAATGACTTTTGAGCTAATACTTACAAGGATCACATATTGCTGTTGTTCAAATATTGTATATGAGTACTCCCTGCTGTGAGGTGGGGGCTGGTGATCCTTCAGGACTAGTCTGTCCGGACAACACTGCACTTGGTGACTGACGGCATGTTCCCCAGTCCAGGTCACAGCAATAGAGCAACGGGCGAACCACCAAGAATGAGGAAAATTTTGCCTTCTTTTGCTTATTTTCTGGTTAGTGGAACATCTTCTACTATGTAATTTATGTGCTACATAAGAGTGTCTCTGTGTGTGTATAGATAGATCTATATACAATTATCCAATTATCCTAAATTTAGGCATATTAAAGATGCAAGTTAGAGAGCAATGATGAATTTTTATTTGATTCTGCCTCAGAGCACCCTCATGCTGAGTGAACACAGTGTCACAGACTCTATCCACCGAAATGAAATCTACCTGGAAGATCGCATCTGAGTATACCAACTAGAACACAGTCTACCTAGAAGATCCAAACAGCATGGCAGCTGCAGTGAAAGACAGATGATTCTATCTGGAGTGTTTTCAACAATCACATACAGGTACTACCTGCTGTCATTATTGTCCCATTGCCCACATGGTTCACAATGCACTTCTAAGTCCCATCACTGCCCTGGTGGGGAAGTGGCATCCAATGTATGAGTTAGGAAACTGCTCACTATTTAACCAGCAAAGCCCCCAGACCTAGTGTCTTACTGCAATGAAAGTTCATTTCTTTCTCATGAAAAATACAAAACTGGCATTTCAGAGTAGTAGAAAGTTTCCCTTTGAGTGATACTTCTTACATCTGGTTCTCCACCACATTCAACACGTGGCTTTGAGGTCATGAAGTGGTCCTGCGTCAGTCAGGGCTGGGCGAGGAGAAAGAATTCAGAGTGGAGGAGGTGAGCAGGTTTGGGGCAGCTTCAGAAGTGCTACCAATCATTCCCACTCAGCTTTTATTGACCAGACCTTACTGCAGGTATGAAAGTGTGGCCCCAATGTGTATTCAGATATGAAACGGGGTGGACATTTTTTCCCTAGGTATCAAAATAATTTTGATGGCCAACACTTTCCTAAAATTATATAAAATTGACCCAGTACCTCTGTTATTACCCATAACAAGTGGCCATCAATTTGTTCCAGCCTTGATAATCAGAACACATCAACTCTGCAAGAAAGAACTCGTTGCTGTTAAGAGACCACAAATGACTAAACTCACATTGAACCAATCCAGCAAAAGAGGGCTACTCCTGAATATATTATGGTAGACACTTCTCATATACCCCTGGTTTTATTATTTGCCTGAGATCATCATATTGGTTTCCAAAGGAAAGCCTTTTAACCATGAATAAATGGGATCCTATAGGGTTCAGCATACACAGAAGACATGCTAGCTTGACTTTGCAAACACTAAACTGAAAACAATGGGATGGTCATCGGTTTCTCTCTCATATCTCTGGCAACATGCAGTTATGAAGATGTCACCCTGGAAGCGGCCTGTTTCCCAAGGGATGATAAAGACAGCACATGGAGTAAGACCCAGAGCTAGCACAGGGCTAGGATGTTTTATTTCTTTTCTAGTTTTCACTAAAGAGGACCCAGTAGGTCACTGAAATAGAGTTGACACTTTCTAAGAGAATTGCAAGTGAACCTAATACAAGGAAGAACCACAAAGGTAGGAATGCCCAAGAAAAGATGTAAAACTTGGGATAGGGTATGCTGGTGTCTGAGACGGTCCTAGTGGTCTCGGCCCTAGGGACATACATCTTGTGTTCAATATATGAAGCTAAATTACGTGAATAATAATCAATAGGCTAATCCAGAATTAATTCTGATAGACATTTCCAAGCAATTAAGCAAAGTGAAAGCCTTGAACGATCCTCAAAGTGGTAGAGAAAGACTTGCTAGAACAGGCAGGCCCAGCGGGCGCCCTGAGCAGGCTGGCAGAGTGGCTCCACACAGGCAGCGTGTCACGGCAGCCCTGCTGCCTGGCAAACACCGTTTCCTCCAGACGACACCTTGCCTGAGCCTCCTCAGCTCTCCGTCCTGTAGCGGGGGATTGGGGAGGGGTACAGAGTAGCCAAGAGCACTGGGACCTACACAGGGACCAGGGAATCTGCACCATTTTTTTCTCACCAGCCAGAAAAAGCCCTGAACATCTGCCTTTGTCTATGTTAAAAAAAAATTTGGGTAAAATAGATCTAAAAAGTTGAAAACGTTCCCAAAATCATTGCACCAATATTCTGGTTCCTCAGCCTGCGCTGTGGGGACAGAGGAGAGGAAGGGTGGACAGGGCCTGTTCACTTCCCGCTGCTGCATCTGGACGCACGGATCTCCCTAGCATCCCAAACCTGCTCCCAAATGATCCTAATTTAAAGTCAAAATATCAAATTGCCTCTGTACCGGTCGGGCCGTGGTAAAATCCCCCAGGCAGATTGCAGAGGGCTTCTACCGTCCCCTGGATCTCTGGCCCGCAGCGCGGTTTGTGGAGGCCGGCGCCTCGGCCTCGAGTTCTGCGTGGGTCGCGCACGGCGTCTACGGGCCAGAATACGTTGTTCCCGGCTCGCCCTGGGGTAGCTGCAGACATGCACAGTGATTCCAGGGTCCTGGGCCCCAGTCCTGTGCCAGACCTTTTCCTCCCGTCATGGCCCCGCCCACCAGGGGCCCAGTTCCCTGGGCTGTGCTTGTGTTTAGGGTCATTCTGAGCTCTGTTTCCGCGAGCCGCCTTTCTTGCATAAGGATTTGAGGCATCCCGACTTTTGCCGCCCTTCCTTCCCCCAGGCTAAGACTGGAACCCCAGCACCCGCCCCCAGCTTCTGGAAGGAGAGAGTCTCATAATGGGGGATTCCTCTGGGAGCTGTCCTTGGGACAGCCCTCCCTGGGGCAAGGCCGGCCTGCCAGTTGTGCGCTCTGCCCACGCCCTGCACTCTGTCTGCGCCTGCGACTGTCGCCTCCGGCTCCTTGAGCCTGGTGCAGTCCCTGTTCCTGCACACTGCCCCTTGTTAAAGGTCACAGGAAACTAATTATAGGGCTGATTCAATGTGCAGGTATTAAACAGTTGGCTGAACATAAAATATTTATGAAATTTTATCAGTTTCAAAAATAACATGACAGAAAAAACACTCAGAAAACTAAGACCATGTTTCTAGAAGTGAAAAAGCTCTCAGAGTAGGAATGAAAAGAAGAAATAAGGAAAATTCTTCTAACCTGTATTTTTTCATCAGCAGAAGTAAGTACTGATACAGGCCACCTCCAAAGCTACTTGGTTTTTCCTAAAACCCACTCTACTATCTTTTTCATATTTCAAAGCAATGTCCCTAGACCAGCGGTCTGAACATCTGTAGAGCTGTAACCCTGGCATCCTGACAGTGGAGACGGAGGTACCTAGGACATCTCCGTCATGATAAATGCTAAAGCTGCTACTTCAGCAGAGGAGTGTCTAGAACTCTTTGTGTTCACTCGGATCCTGCTCTATTAGGTACAATGAATCAAATCAGGTGAAAAAAAAAGATGCATTTAACGTACTCTGGCTTACTTCTGTGGGTTCTTACTTTTATGTGTTCTTTGACCGCTGCTATGAATTATTCTAAGATGCACATCTATTTTCCACTACAGTCGTTGGAATTAGCACCTGGAAAGGAATGATGTAGAGATGCCATTTTGGTCTTTCCCATCAAACTACAGATGTGGTGTTTAGGCTTTGACAGACCAAACAATAAAAGGGCCACTTGCTTCACTCCTGAATAGGTGAAATCACTGTGGAACAGATGTTCCCTGTCTGTGGGAAGCAGCCCACTTACCAGTTTAAGTACATGTGTGAAAATAATATGCTGAGTAAATGGTCTCAGACAAAACCAATGTTCTCTGCAACATCCCTTGCTGCTAAGTTTCCACCAGCCCGTCGCAGTCATTGCTCTTTTTCTCATAACTGAACTCAGCATGGGGAATGCCACTCACCACTTTCAGAAAGAAATGTGTCTTTTGTCCTTCAGCCCCTGCACTGACAAGTTGGTTCATATTAGATAAGGAACTTGAACTTCTCTGTGTATGTCTTTATATGTATGATGAAAATCTTCATCTTTGCCATTTGCTTTACAAGGTAGGACATATAAATGAAATTTTAACATCGCTACTTTAATATTTTTCCCATAGGACTAGATAAAGTCCCTGCTAGCAATTCTATCTCACCTTTTCTTACAACTAAAAATGAAAGTACTTCCAAAATGGCTATAAAATTATTAGAACTCCTTAAATGATGCAATATATATGTACTACCATACCTTTGCATTCCATTTCTTAAATAAAATTACTAAATAGTCCCAGCATTCTAATAGTCATATCACAGAAGATATTAAATTTGAGTTTGATGTACCACTGCGACTCTCCTGATAAAGTTAGCGTGTGCTCTGGATTTACGAATTCATTTTGATGTTTGTCCTGGAAAGCAGTGTTTAGGACCAGAGCACACTGAAGCACACATAAGCATGCAGACGGCGCTTAAACCTGAGGCCCCAAAGCTGCAGCCTCACTGCTGGTCTAATTCACCGCGCCTTCGTTTCGGGTGCCTGCACATCCACAATCAGGCAGCTTCTGCTGGTCTCCCGACGGGCCGTCATCGTGCGAACATCTGTCTCGTGAACTCTTCGCAGCCTCCAAAGCTGGGTTCGTTGTGTGGACAGCTCAAGGCACACTTCCTTTCAGCCAAAGTATGACTCTGTCTTCCTCTTCTCGAGGAACAGAACTTTCTCCCCACAGCTTTTGCAATCTGAGTAAAAGCCTTAGTGCCCCACTTGAAACTAAAACTCAGCCAGTTTCTGATCACAACAATTGAGTTAGGGTTTTCCAGAGACACTGAACTAATACAATAATAACTATATCTATAACTTATTTTATAATATAAATATATGCACATAGATATTCTATAAAAACATGTATAGTGTATATATGTTATATTAAGGAATTGGCTGTCTGCAAACCTGGCAATGGTGCAAATTGCAATGGAGAAAAATAATAGCAGATTATGAGAAAGAATAACAGTGTGGGAGAAAGGAGCGGGAATTAACTTTTATCTGAGTGGTCTACAAATGCCTCCTTAAAAATACTTCCTGGTTTTTAAAGAATGAGAACAGGTCAACTTTACAGAGAATGGAAAGAAAGAACTTCCAGGGACAATTGTGTGCCTGAAAATGCTAAGGTGATAAAGAGCTTGGCGTGTTCCTGGAATGAAAAGGTGACAAGTGTCAATGTAAGTGGGGAGAGAAGCCCCAGCACAGGACTTGGTGACGTGAAGGGTGGGAGATGAGGAAAGAACTATGTGTCTGGAATGAGGACCCGAATGCCATCAACATTGTTTACTGAAATGGGGGGGGAAAAAAGAATAGGTTTGTAGGGACCAGAATAGAAATCTGTTTTTAACTTTTTAAAATTGTTAAGTAGTCAATCATTGTATCAGCGAGAAAATTAGACACAAAGCTCTGGATCTCAGAAGAGAAGGCTGTACTAAAGATAATCTGAGACTATGATGGATATTGGTGTAACAGTAAGGATTCAGGCTTCAAATGCAGAAACTGGGACTTCCTCCGTGTGGTCTGTTGTAGCATTAACTCACAACTACCATCAATCACTTCCAATTAAAGACTTTGAAACATAATTGGAATATCCTAAAGTCATTTCAGATATATGTATACACACACACACACACACACACACACACACACACACATATATATATTTAATTTTTGCTGTGACAATAGTAGGGATCAGCAAAGTCTGGGAGCAAATAAATAAATTTGGGAAAATTAAATCAAGTCATATACAGTTTATATTTAGATTTCAAAACTGAAAATATTTAAAATTTGAGTGAATTATTGAGTGTTATGTGTCAGAATAACTGCTAGATCTTCCTTTCAGTGAGTATCACAGTTTTCTTTAAAATATATCAAAATTATCATTTACAAAATAACTTTTTAAGAGATGCTTTTTTACTTTCCCACATTTGGATTTTTTAAACTTTTTAATTGAAGTTTAATATAAATACAGGAAAGTCACAATATCATCATATACCTCAATGTACCAGGAATGTTTCTGGATGCATTTTCTCAAATTGAACTCACTCATGTAAACAGCAGCAAATCCAGAAACAGAACATAAGTAGTAACCTGGACGCTTCCTGCCTGCCCTCCTGGTCACCACACTTGGCCAAGTGACCATTAACCTGACATCTGAGAACAGACATGATTTAAACTTCCAAACATTTATGTTCGGGATACATAAAAACAGATATTCAAAGTAAACATAAACTTTCATAGTTGGATTCTAGGAAAATTCCTAACAGCACTGATGAGTAAAATAAATATTACTCGTCTATTGGGTTACAATTTTCATCTATGGGAAGCTCACTAGTCTAAGGCCAAGAAAAAAAGCAAAATGTTAGCAACTGATTAAGAAACAAATTATAAAAATCTTGTGATAACCTTGCCATATGAAATACAGTAATGCATATTTAAGAACTACTGATGTTGAATTTTTTGCAAACTGTTAAAATATTATTTACTTCTATTCCAGTAATTTTTAAATGAAAAATAGTGCAGTAGTAATTGTTTTGAATAACATGACATATATTTTGCAATTCTCCTTGGGGTATTTAAAGTTCAAATGAAGCCAGCATTTCATTTTTATAAAGATGTTTCTGGGGTACCTTCATTCTTCTTGACCTTATATACATTAAAGAAAATTCAATTCTGGTACAAATATGTTTGTCTCAGAGTTTCTAAAATAGTTTGTCACATCTCCTGCTTCTATAGTTGTGTGAACCTGGACATGCTACTTCATCTCTCTAAGCGACTATTTCTTCCTCTATAAAAAGAGTAATAGCACCTCCGTCCAATGGATTTTGAAGGCATTGAAGAATATATCACTGCATGTGGCACAACACAGAGGTTAAATGTGATATTACACAAGGTATATTTTATTATTTTTATATAATGTAATATATTTTTTTACTTAGAGCCAGGCATAATCAGAGCCAAAATGGGCATGATTATATAATGTACACTAGTGGCAATTGTCTATTTAATAAATGACCAAGAATGATGCTCCTGTCTTTTATTCTATCCTTATATATGTATTTGTGTGTATACATATATGTGTGTGTGTGTGTACAATCAATCTCAAGGGAGAAATTAACTTTACGAAGAAGACTAAATGTTGGATTTAGCTATTCAAGTGGCCTTTGGAATTCAATACACCATTTTAATTATAGGTATGCTCACTTAGTGAACTTAGAAATATTTTATACGTGCTTTAAAGTCACAGAGGCTGTGCCAGGATGGGTGGAAGGGAAAGGTTGAAAGTACTCTTAGTGAAAACTCGGCTCATCTGGAAGGAGCCCTAGAGTGTGGCCAGTGGTCTAACCAAGTTCTCTCTTTTTGCTGACCACAGATCAGATTATTCCTTACAGAGCATGAGATTCAAATTTTCCCAGTTCCCCCTCATGGTTCTGGGATTTCCTTTCTCCTGTCATTTCCCAGGCTTTGAAGTTTACGTATTTTACCAGGACTCCCTCCTTCCTGAAGGCCCCAGTCGCCCCTCATTTGCATTAAGGCCGTTGCTCTCCAACCAGTGTTGGGTCCAAGAAGAGCCCCTGCCATGATAAGTCACTTCACACCTCCGGGTTTTAATCTTGTCATCTGCATGGGAGGGAAAATAAAATCCCGCAGGCTCTGGAGAGGCTTAACATGGCTCAGTACGAAAGTGTCTTGCCGGGTGCCTGGACGCAGGAGAACGTGGTTTAGACTAATACGAAACTATTCTAGTTGCCTTTTCTCTTTTCCAATGAAAACCAATGTCAATTTGGGGACTCTTTCCACTGCACCTCTAGAGCTGTGTCACTGGTGTTTGAGGCGTACAGGCGATTTCGAGGAAAGGAGGTTTCGCAGGAGAACAGCGGCCAGACAAGCCGTTTGCAGCCGGGCCGCCCTCCGTGCTCGGGTCCGGTGTCCCCGGGGCTGGGCGGCAGAGCCCCGTCCGCCTTGCTCGCGGGCAGGGCCCCCTCCGAGCCTCTCCGCACCACGTCGCGATCACGCCGCTTCTCTCGGTCGGAGGCCGCGGCCGCCGCGGGCCTGCGGGGCTCCGCCGCCCGAAGCGCGCACCTGGGAGGGCGGCTCGGAGCGTGCGGGCGGCCCGCGCCCCTCCGGTCTGGCCTGCGCGCCGGCCCGGCGAGCCGCAGATCCGCAGGTAGGGCGCAGGCCTGGCGGGAACCGCCCGGCGGACTCGCCCGCGAGACCCGGCCGCCCAGGCCAGCGCTCCCCCGGTCCGGCCGGGCGGGTGCGGCCGCCCAGCCCCGCTGCGCGCGGCGGGCTCCCGCGGCTGGTGCGGGCCGCGCGGGACGGCCGGCTCCCCGCTCCCCCAGCTCGAGACGCTGCCGTTCAGAACAGCAGTGCGTTTCCTGGGGCCGAGCGAGGCCAGATTGCCACGTGCCCATTTCCAGATTCCCCATCAATAAACCCGCAGAGCATTTAAAGCTCATTCGGACACTCTAAGCGACCGTACGGATACAGAGAGCCGTTACTTCTCCGTGCCTCGCTGGCTTAATGTTCACGACCGGAGAAATGAAACCACAACACGTTAATATCAAACGTAAAAGCAATTATGTGGAGCGGTATTCACAAGATGCTAGGGAACAGTCAAACAGACATCAAGAGCGGTTGGAAAAGCCCGTCTCCACCTGCGCAGCCGGCTGCCGCTAAGAGTCCGCGGGTGACTGTCGGGCTAAGGGTCCGCGGGTGACTGTCGGGCTAAGGGTCCGCGGGTGACTGTCGGGCTAAGGGTCCGCGGGTGACTGTCCGGCTAAGAGTCCGCGGGTGACTGTCGGGCTAAGAGTCCGCGGGTGACTGTCGGGCTAAAAGTCCGCGGGTGACTGTCCGGCTAAGAGTCCGCGAGTGACTGTCGGGCTAAGGGTCCGCGGGTGACTGTCGGGCTAAGGGTCCGCGGGTGACTGTCGGGCTAAGAGTCCCTGAGTGACTGTCTGGCTAAGAGTCCACGGGTGACTGTCAGACTAAGAGTCTGCGGGTGACTGTCCGGCTAAGAGTCCGCGAGTGACTGTCCGGCTAAGAGTCTGCGGGTGACTGTCCGGGTAAGAGTCCACGGGTGACTGTCAGACTAAGAGTCTGCGGGTGACTGTCCGGCTAAGAGTCCGCGAGTGACTGTCCGGCTAAGAGTCCGCGGGTGACTGTCCGGGNTAAGAGTCCACGGGTGACTGTCAGACTAAGAGTCTGCGGGTGACTGTCCGGCTAAGAGTCCGCGAGTGACTGTCCGGCTAAGAGTCCGCGGGTGACTGTCCGGGTAAGAGTCCGCGGGTGACTGTCGGGCTAAGAGTCCGCGGGTGACTGTCAGACTAAGAGTCCGCGGGTGACTGTCGGGCTAACAGTCCGCGGGTGACTGTCGGGCTAAGTGTCCGCGGGTGACTGTCCGGCTAAGAGTCCGCGGGTGACTGTCGGGCTAAGAGTCCGCGGGTGACTGTCGGGCTAAGGGTCCGCGGGTGACTGTCGGGCTAAGGGTCCGCGGGTGACTGTCGGGCTAAGGGTCCGCGGGTGACTGTCCG